>JAVTVY010024595.1:0-87826 GCA_036873755.1 Hanleya hanleyi
CAATTACAACGTATATAAGGGAGCGTTCTCATTTAACGTTCGTATATCCATGGTTTAACCCAATTCGTTTAAACCATGCCACGAAGGATGGGTGTATCGTTGAATCGTTTAATAAAAAAAAACATTGAAAAAACGAACGAAGAAAAAACCATTGCGTTCGTTCGATGGTTTTCTGTAGAGTTTCCAAGGCTGTGACTTGCTGGGAGAAAAACAACGAAAGTAGTTCCGCCTGAGTGACGTCACACTAAGACACGCCCACGCGCTGCTTGACGGACTGTAGCCCATAATTGTAGGCCGCTAAACCGTCGATAACAGGCCTATCGGTATATACCAGGTACTATACCCGGTACCGTATTAAACTGACCACGGTGTGTGTGCATTTTGACGAGGATTAATAAATATAATCTATCATCGACTATTCAGTGTTGTAACCCAAACATTGAGACTCCTGAGTTAACGATGAGAAGCCGCACACATGATCTATTCAGAATATTTCAACCTAACCACAAGTGAGAACCCATAGAGAGATTCATTCTGTTCCGATAACTGTTATATAGTTTGTCTTATTTTCTGAAATAGGCTGCCGGCATGAAAAAAAAGATATGTAATGTTATTATTATTAACCCATGTGAGGCCAAAATGCTTTCTTATGGAACCACTTTGGTTACAGTTGGGAAATGCGTGTTAGTCAGTTGGTTTTCGTTTCTCTTAGTGTACTTTCAGACTGTTTTAATATTGAGCTTTTCTTTCTATCTAAAAAAGGCAATTGAAGCAAAATGGTACTGTGGATATTTGTGAAAGTAAAAAAGGGTAACATGAAATGGTGAGGACAACAAGGCCGAGGTTCCCACCTCCATATGTTGATAGTGAGCCATAGCAATAGCAGGTGAAGATTTGAGACATAAATATCAAACATTTACAAACAATGTTAGTATTTATTATCAAATCAAGCCTGCTATTGCTTTTATTGCTCCCATCCTGCCCCTCACTCCACGGCCTTGCACACCACACATCTCGGGCTACAAGAGTGAGAAAGATGGAGATTCAGGAAAGTGCAGGGGCTTGAGTAACCTAGCTGAGCTGGCTGTGCTCCCTAAGGGGAGACAACTTTCAGTTTTTAATTATCTCCTGCATCTCACTCTACGGCCTTGCACACCACAAGTCTCGGGCTATAGGAGTGAGAAAGAAGGAGATTCAGGAAAGTGCAGGGGCTTAAGTGACCTAGCTGAGCTGGCTGAGCTCCCTAAGGGGAGACAACTTTCAGTTTTTAATTATTTGCAGAGGATATTCCTAAGGGTGATAAGGCAACAGCAATAGCAGGTTTGATTTGATAATAAATATTAACATTGTATATAAATGTTTAATGGTCTGTGGGCTGATTTCATTGGCTCTTCATTTTACTGCAGTGCTCTTGCATTATTTTCTGGACATTGCTGGGTTAGATTTGGCCCCATCCTAGGCCATTGATTGGTTACTTTCTCCACGGTGTTCAAGGCCAGTTTGACCGAATGTCTGTTATAGCCTTCATGGCCGCTTGTTTTATGCTCATATAGAAAACACACAAGACAGGATTTTGTTTTGGTGAGATCTCATTTTGTTTTTTTATTCAGTGATCAACAACAACGTGAGAACAACCACGTGAAAACTTAAGCCCAGAACAGGGGGCTTTTGTGAAAGAACTTAAGCCCAGAACAGGGGGCTTGTACATTGATAGAACTTAAGCCCAGAACGGGGCTTGTACGTTTGAAATGATGGGCGGCCCGGTCATATACGAGTACATCGCGGTCCTTGGGGGTACTCGTCAAACATCTGTACGATGGTAGATAAGGTTCTTCCCCGGCATCGATGGTACAGGTAAAACAAACAATATTGTCCGCACATGCTACTGGTCAGGCTGTGCAACGTTTGACTGCTCCAACACCACGTCTCTGTGCCATGATCCATGAAGTCTGTTAAATCGGGATGGAGGGGTGGCAGGCCGCACGGGTCAAAGTATTTGCCCTGCTGTTCTGTCAAGTACACGCCCATCCAATGTTCAATGGACCGATCCATCGGGTCCGTGTTGAGAACGTAGGCAGCAGGATACATACGGTATAATGGGAACACATCTCGGGCGAACACTCCTTGAAAGACCATACGTGTCCCTGGGTCATGCTCCAGCACGGTGGTTATCTGGTCTTTATCCATGCTAGGTGGCAAAGTCACACAGGACGTTGCGCGCCTTGTCCACTTGAATGATGTTGTCAAACTCGGCGTACCAGATCACATTGACGGTGGTCCCGAGGGCTCGAGCAAAATGGATTTCCAACCGTAAATTGCCTTGCTTTGCGAGGTCCAGCTGATGGTCGTTCTCTAAACAGAACAACGTGTATCCGTTCGCGTAGTCCTCCCAGCTGATCATATTCCCTTCGTCCTGGTTGATTTGACCGATGGCTGTAAACAGGCTCTGATAGGCTCGAATGAAATTCCCGCGCCCAAAGTTCGGTGTTAAGGCCGTGGCTGGGACCTGTTGTCCGTCCACATGCAGGGTCACAAAATTGATGCCGAAATGTTTAACGTCAAACGGGTTCTCTGGGTAGGCTCCGCTGAAACTGGTGTTTTCCACACAGGCCAAGATCAATCGTTTGGGTAGTTCCCCCAGGAACAGGTTTTCTTTGTTGGCGCTCATATTTCCAGCAGGCACAGAGAACACTTTCGTTTGCACACGTCGGATAGGGTACTGGGCTGGTTTTGTTTCCAAGGCTTTCATGTGTCCCAATTGAACGACTGAAATCGGTTTCACTTTTCGGACATACAGGACTGCGTCTTGGATGACAATCTTATAGTCAGCTGCATGCCCCTCTACGTTAGTGGCCATCAAGGCCAAGGTCGGAGGCGCCCGTATCAGTCGGATTTTGATGGGGATCTTGTTCAAGAGGTACCGGTCTTGCATGAAGACGTCTGCGTGCAGTCGACCCATGAGATCCCCACTGAGACGCCGTTCGCGGTGAAAGCCTTCCGTTTGCTATATCCTTCATTGCCCACCGTGTCCATGTGCTCGGCTGTGTCCTGGTAGAATAAAGCGGCTGTCAGCTGAGATTCTTTAGCCTCTCGTTCATACGACAAACAGCGTCTCGATGTAGGCTCGATAGGGGTACGTGTTGGTCGAATCACTGATGAGTTTGTCGGTGATCAAAATATCCACCTGTTGAAACATAAAGTGCAGCCAGAGATTCGTCGGGCCCACTGTTGCAGCTTGGACGATTCTGAAGCCATCCCCATTGACGACCTTGGCTTTCACATACAAGTATGTATGGGCTAAATCCACATAGGCCGTATCTGCAATACTGATGGTGAACTCGATGGGCCCTGTTTCGTTGATGCTGGAGAGCGGGAGATGCTCCACTCATAATCCTTGTTCGGCACTGGTCTGGGTTGGCGGGACGGTCCACAAATCAAATTCACTGTTGGTGGAGGGACAGGACTCTGCGTGGATTAAGGACATGTTTAAAAAAAGATATCCTGGGTCTTCGATGTGCGTCGTCGCTGGGTCGGACGTCGACTGGTGAGTGGTCTCGGTGGTGCAGGTCTTTTATTCCCTACGGTGCGTTGTGTTTTGGCCACCAAGACGCCTCCCGCTTCTTTGGCCCTCCGTTTCAAGGCTTCTTTGGGTGCCGTACCCCCCAAGACATCACCGGCGACTTGCAGTCCACTGCGTACCGCTTGTTTGCCGATCGCTTTCACCCCAGGCGTCACCAAGGGCAGGAACGTTTTGACGATACTCCAGAGTATGTTCCCCGCCAATGTCCTCGTTGCATGCGTGCACCTGCAAATACCGGAAGGCCACCCCCGGCCTGTTGGGCATAATAATCCATATAGCTGCGTGCATCGCACTCGTAAGGTACTTTCAATATACAAAGTGGTGAGCACGGGCTTGTCGAAAATGAAGTGTCAGCACCAGTTTTCCTCGTTCGAATGCCACCGGTCGTCCCGTGTCATCTCTTATATTCACCGTGATAATGTTGATGTCGGTTTGTCGTACGGGTAGGTAGAGCATGTGGGCGAAACTTTGCGTGATTTGATCTCCATACGTCTTTTTAATGGGGACCACCCGTAACAGAGGTGTGTTGATATCGCCCACGATGTGGTTGTCGACCACGTCTGAGTAGTCCGTACATACCCGACTTCATATCCATCGGGATCTGGCCATGGTCCTCGGGTGGACGCGTGTAGGTCGAGTGAGCGAGACCCAGTTTTTGCTGTAGGATAGGACTCATTACGACACTCGCGTTGGCGGTGAGGAGGATCTGTGCCTTGTCGTTGTGTGCGTCGTAATCAAAGTCCACGTGATTCTTGAAGGGAAAGGATTTGACGGGTGTTGAAGTATTCGTGACCTCCCGTAGAGCCTTATAATGCAACAGTCTTGCCAGGCCCTGCATGAACTCCTTCGGGGTATCGTATTGGCCTCCGGGGAGGGTGAGTCGGTGTTTTTTTCTTTCGTAGGTCACCTCGTACCACACCTCATTGGCTCGCACGTTGTACCGCGAGTAAGGGTATTGGATATCCACGAGGCCACATTCCTATCGTCCAGGTAAATACAACGGTTGCGGTAATTGGGTCACGTACTTGGCCAAGGTGTTGTCAGGAAACACATCCACAGAACTGTTACTGGGTAGGGTGAGGTAAAACATGGCTGAGCTGTCCTGCTGCTGCTGTTGGTTTTAATAGGTGTTCCCGGCCTTGGGCGGTTGTGTCCGGCGTCGTGTTCGTCACGGTGACTTGCTACGTGTCGCGGCTCTGGAGATGTGGGGTGTCTTGATCAAGGGTGTTTATTTATAGGAGTGAAAAGAAGGTGTCAGTTGTTGTGGTGTTTTGGGGGGTGACTCCGGTTCCCACTCGGCTTCCGAAGAAGGTAGTGGGCCACTCGGCGATTGCTGGGTCCGCTGCATCCAGGCCCAGCGCTGGGAGTTCCCCACCAATTCCTGTGATACATGCATGTCCTTCAAGGCTTGAGCGAAGACCTCCCATCCTCGAGGATCCGTGTGCGACCTGCGTTGACGCATCAGGTCATTCACTAAATCTGTCATGTGGGTACCGGGGATCACCTGATTCTGTGGCAGTAATTCACCTTTATCATTCCAAGTCATGTTAGGATTCTGTTTCATCCGTTGTAATACCAGGCCAGCTTGTTTCTTGAACGATGCAGGTACACTCTTTAAGACTTCATCTTCCACCCACCGTGGGGCTGTGGGTGGTACCCCTGGTAATGGCGCCTCTTGGTGCGGTGCTGAGATCGGCGGTGTGTCGCGTGGCGGTGGTGGTGGTGGTGCTGGGGTAGAGAGGGTTTTGTATTGGTCCATGAACGTCATGTACCGCTGAAGCGTCTCATTGTACTGTTGTACTTTCTCACTGTCGCTTAACCCCGGTCTTTGTAAGATCTGTTGCATCTCTTCATCGATGGTGTTTATGGTCTTTACCGTAGGTGGGACAGGGTAGGGCGATTGAAGGTTTTGAAGGAGCCATGGTTCGACGAGGACTATTTCTTTCGTGTGGTTCATTGTCGGCCGAAGAGTCCACCCAATACTGGACCCAAAACGGAAGCGGCCAACGGTGCTAAGATGGCCCCGAGAAAGCCGCCTTTCTGTAACACCTTTTTCTTTTGTGTTTGGGAGATTCGCTTCTGGACTAGGGTTCGGAGACCTGTCTTATGCTTGGTCAACTTGGTCTTTTGAGCCGGAGTCAGTGGTACGTTGCCTTTTAACCGGTTGTACCCGATCTCGCACAGACAGCGTACAAGGTCAGGGTCCGCACCGCGTACAATGGTTCGGACCAACTCGGGTGGGGCCGTCTTCAATACACGGAGCGTCGGGGCGTGCCTCCGTACTCGCGCAGACATCATGTACAACTAATGCTAGAACCCACAACCCTGCTCTTTTTATCCTTTTGCGGGCTATCTCCTGAATATCGAACACAGACAAAGTCAACCATGATGTGGTATTAATTCTTTTTATTATCCCCATCATCAAACACACACACCCTGCTGGGGGAGCCACTGTGGGTGTATTTACATTATTTTTGCATGTAAACGTGGTGGGTCTCTCCGGGAAAGATTCCGGTCCGTAGTCGAAGGTGATCGGGGTGGCTTGCTTGAGATCGAAGAGCATATACCCGTGCTGAGGGATTGTCGCATCTGTAAAGGCTTCCAACGCATACGGTGTGCGGCCGGGATACATCTGTCTCGCCAGGTGCAGCAGTTGAGTGATATCTCTCGGATTTATGAAGACCACCAGGTAGTGAGCATTTAAGCTGATGTTCCGATGTTCTTTGTTTTTACTGAACAGATTCTGCACAATGTAGATAATGCTAAGCCGTCGATGATGGCTGCCTTTGGTAAAGAGTTGGGTGAAGCGCGCATCCGTCTCCGTCATGAGATCATCCAGAACCACCAAGGTGTCGGGTTCCAAACCGGCCAGGTTAGGTAGGCCTTCCACGAACGTGATATGGGGCATTGTTGCATACGCTGCCTGCCAATTACCCGGGCAATGGGTGGGGCGATCATGCTGTCGGCGTGTTGAAGGAGCTTCCTGACGAAGTGCGTTTTGCCGGAGCCCGTCGGTCTTGCGATGACGCAAGTGAAGGAATGCTACTGCCGAGGGTCCATGGTTCAAGCTGTATGCGCTGTCGTGGTGGTGGGTACAACGTCGGTCGTCGTTGTCGATGGGCGTTCACTGTGAGTGATGAAATCCGGTGGGTTTTCAGACGTAGTGGGTGTACTTGATGTAAGTGTTGACTGTATACTTGGTGTGGAGCTCGATGTGGCTTGTACACATGGTTTGGTGGTGGTGATGACTTCGATCACGGAGGTGACTGGTGTAGAGAAGTTCTGTAGACTGGTTTGACTGCCACTCACAGCTGGAGTTCTGAGTTGGTTGAGTAGAGTGCTGAGATAGGCTACGTCGTAAAACACACCTCCGTACAACACACTCAGCAGGGTTAGCAATATCACCGCAAGGCCCACTTGCGCTTTGCGCGTTTTGGGAGACGCTGTGTTCAGACGCAGCTGCTGTTTGTCCATAGCACCGTGGTCGAACGTGGAATGAAGGATGACGGTAGTGGTGTCTGGCTTTACAGTCGTTTCACCTGTTTGGCCGCGACCCAGGAATTGAAGGAACTGGGTCACCCTTGTCATTTGACGAAATGAAACAGTTTGCCACTTCGGCGTTCCGTTTTCAAAATCTGCTCCACTGTGTACTAGTCTTGCATTGTTTTTACGACAGGCTGTAATTCCGTCTCGTAAAACGTCCCTAGCAACCGTTCCCCTTGAAGATCTTCCAGCTCATAGACTCGCTGCTGTCGGGGTAGGCGCCGTTTAATCAGGAAGTGCTCATCGCTCCAGTTGGGCAAGTAACTTTTCTCAAATTGACCTTTGACTTTACTGATCCGTATAGGGTCCCCGACCTTGAACACCTCCTTCGGCGTTCGCTGCGATTGCCTGGGGTACAAGACACGCCGGAATGTCCTGTTGAACCTTTCCACAACGGAAGCCTTGGTCTCGTTGTACGTATGGAAGAAAATCATCTTCTGGGCTTTCAGAGACTGTTGGAGCCGACTGTTGATGAATTCCGTGCCTTCGTCGGTTTGCAAATACAAGGATTTGGGCCCGGTCTTGAAGATGTCCTTGAACGCCGCTATGAGATTCGCCCCCGTTTTCGTCCGGATGGGTACCACTCACGCATACTTCGACATGATATCGATGCACGTCAAGATATACCGATTCCCATCGTTGTGTTTGGGAAAGGCGCTCATATCGCCCAAATCCGCTTGCCACTGGGCATCTATTCCTCCCACGATGACCCGGTTCCGTAGAAAATGGCGACGGACAGATCGATGTAAGGTATAGGTGTCTTGTTTTTTAACCAAGACGTTGCACGTTGTATCCCCTGGGTTTGGCCGCTCGATAGAGAGCCAACAATGCACTATAGGCCGCCGGACTGTCTGGACTGTAGTATAAGTTATCCCACACCTTATCCCAGCTCTTCATGGTGACAAATGATGATGGACCCAGGCTCTATCGTTTATTTATAACGGTATATCTTGGGCCGGAGTTTCTTTCTGATTTTCTTTTTCGGCTTCTGCCAGCATATTGTCCATGGTAAATAACCAGTCCAACTCGTCTGATGACCGCTCTTCCTCCGTAAGCACTCGATCCACATCTGCCACGGCATCTTCCAATGCAGACCATAGAACAGGGTGAAGGGTAAAATGCACTTTACCCTCATCTAGCCTAGCCAATTGAGCAAAGAAGGGGCCGCGTCGGATGTAAGCATGGAGGTTGTTACTCCATGTAAGGGAGCACGAGAATTCTCTGTGTTATTATATACAGTGGGTTTTCGTGACTGGTGGCTCCAGGTCTCCCTGCGTGGGATCATACATTATATTGAAACATGTACATGTAACAGCTATGGTTGGAAATATTATCAGGTCCATTGTCCCTTGTAAGACGACAGTGTTAAAACGACACTTCATAAGATATGTATATTTTCTACAGCGAACGACACTTTCATTGAGTTATATATTGTACGCATGGTTGAAAATATTACCAGGGGCATTGTCACTTGTACGACGACAGTGTTAAAACGACACTTCATAAGATATGTATATTTCCTACAGCGACACACTAAAAACGACACTTTCATTGAATTATATATTGTAAGCATGTTTGAAAATATTACCAGGGGCATTGTTACTTGTATGACGACAGTGTTAAAACGACACTTCATAAGATATGTATATTTTCTACAGCGACACTCTGAAAACGACACTTTGATTAAATCATGTGACAGCAATGGTCTGTGTTATTATATACAGTTGATCAAACTTTCTACAGCGACACTGTAAAAACGACAGTTTCATTGAACCGTTAACAGTGAGGTTGAAAATGTTATCGGTCTATTCTCAGTTCCAAGACGACAGTGTTAAAATGACACTTCATAAGATATGTATATTTTCTACAGCGACACTCTGAAAACGACACTTTGATTAAATCATGTGACAGCAATGCTCTGTGTTGTTATATACCTGTGTTGTTATATACCGATCTTCCTGATTGGTGGAGGTCTCCCTGTGTGAAATCATACATGTACATGTATGTGGGTTTTTCTAAAGACGAGACTTTTCATTGAAACATGTACATGTAACAGCTATGGTTGGAAATATTAATCGCACCATTCTCCCTATTAAGACGACAGTGTTAAAACGACACATATGGGTGAGCAGAACTATTCTCCTGCCAGAGCGACAGTCTGGGAAATGACATTTCATACGATATGTATATTTTCTACAGCGACACACTAAAAACGACACTTTCATTGAATTAGATATTGTAAGCATGGTTGAAAATATTACCAGGGGCATTGTTACTTGTATGACGACAGTGTTAAAACGACACTTCATAAGATATGTATATTTTCTACAGCGACATACTAAAAACGACACTTTCATTGAATTATATGTTGTAAGCATGGTTGAAAATATTACCAGGGGCATTGTCACTTGTATGACGACAGTGTTAAAACGACACTTCATAAGATATGTATATTTTCTACAGCGAGACACTGGAAACAACAGTTTGATTAAATCATGTGACAGCAATGCTCTGTGTTGTTATATACTGATCTTCCTGACTGGTGGAGGTCTCCCTGTGTGAATGATACATGTACTTGTGAATTTTTCTAAAGATGACACTTTTCATTGAAACATGTACATGCAACAGCTATGATTGGAAATATTATGTGGACCATTGTCCCTTGTAAGACGACAGTGTTAAAACGGCACATGTCTGGGAGCAGGACTATTGTCCTGCCAGAGCGACAGTCTGGGAAACGACACTTCATAAGATATATATATTTTCTACAGCGACACTATGAAAACAACACTTTCATTGAATTAAATATTGTAAGTATGGTTGAAAATATTACCAGGTCTATTCTCACTTCCAAGACGACAGTGTTAAAACGACATATATGAGGGAGCAGGAATATTCTCCTGCCAGAGCGACAGTCTGGGAAACGACACTTCATAAGATATGTATATTTTCTACAGCGACACACTAAAAACGACACTTTCATTGAATTATATATTGTAAGCATGGTTGAAAATATTACCAGGGGCATTGTCACTTGTATGACGACAGTGTTAAAACGACACTTCATAAGATATGTATATTTTCTACAGCGACACACTAAAACGACACTTTCATTGAATTATATATTGTAAGCATGGTTGAAAATATTACCAGGGGCATTTGTCACTTGTATGACGACAGTGTTAAAACGACACTTCATAAGATATGTATATTTTCTACAGCGACACTCTGAAAACGACACTTTGATTAAATCATGTGACAGCAATGGTCTGTGTTATTATATACAGTTGATCAAACTTTCTACAGCGACACTGTAAAAACGACAGTTTCATTGAACTGTTAAAAGTGAGGGTTGGAAATGTTATCAGGTCTATTCTCACTTCCAAGATGACAGTGTTAAAAACGACACTTCATAAGATATGTATATTTTCTACAGCGACACTCTGAAAACGACAGTTTGCATTAAATCATGTGACAGCAATGTTTAGTGTTGTTATATACCGATCTTCCTGATTGGTGGAGGTCTCCCTGTGGGAAATCATGCATGTACTTGTATATGAATTTTTCTAAAGAAGACACTTTTCATTGAAACATGTACATGTAACAGCTATTGTTGAAAATATTATGCGGACCATTTTTCCTTGTAAGACGACAGTGTTAAAACGACACATGTGGGGGAGCAAGACTATTCTCCTGCCAGGGCGTCAGTCTGTCAAACTATTTGCCCTCCCTAACCCTGCTTTGACACTCGACTTCACGTACATTCCTCCCTAACACCACTTTGACACTCCACTTCAAGTACATTTGTCCCCAACTCCGCTTTGACACTCGAATTCACATACATACCTCCCTAACCCCGACTAGACAAACTACAGACTTTGGTGGAGAAATATATTTTTTATAGCTGAAACGAACCTGAACTTGATAGTATGAAAGTTACCTAACCCGAAGTCCTAAACCCGCTGTGACACTCGACTTCACGTACATCTGTCCCTAACACCGCTTTGACATTCAACTTCCCATACATTCATCCCTAACACGACTTTGACAGTCAACTTCATATACATTCCTCCCTAACACCGCTTTGACACTCGAATTCACATACATTCCTCCCTAACCCCGATTTGACAAACTACAGAGTTCGGTGGAGAAATAAGTTTTTTATAGCTGAAACGAACCTGAACTTGATAGTATGAAAGTTACCTAACCCTAAGTCCTAAACCCGCTTTGACACTCGACTTCATGTACAGTCCTCCCTAACACCACTTTGACACTCGGCTATTCGTACATTCCTCCCTAACACCACTTTGACACTCGTCTTCACATACAAGCCTCCCTAACCCTGCTTTGACACTCGACTTCACGTACATTCCTCCCTAACACCACTTTGACACTCAACTTCAAGTACATTTGTCCCTAACTCCGCTTTGACACTCGAATTCACATACATTCCTCCCTAACCCCGACTAGAGAAACTACACTTTGGTGGAGAAATAAATTTTTTTATAGCTGAAACGAACCTGAACTTGATAGTATGAAAGTTACCTAACCCTAAGTCCTAAACCCGCTTTGACACTCGACTTCAGGTACAATCCTCCCTAACACCGCTTTGACACTCGGCTACACGTACATTCCTCCCTAACACCGCTTTGACACTCGTCTTCACATACAAGCCTCCCTAACCCTGCTTTGACACTCGACTTCACGTACATTCCTCCCTAACACTGCTTTGACACTCGACTTCACATACATCTGTCCCTAACACCGCTTTCACACTCAACTTCCCATACATTCATCCCTAACACGACTTTGACAGTCAACTTCATATACATTCCTCCCTAACACCGCTTCGACACTCGAATTCACATACATTCCTCCCTAACCCCGATTTGACAAACTACAGAGTTCGGTGGAGAAATAAGTTTTTTATAGCTGAAACGAACCTGAACTTGATAGTATGAAAGTTACCTAACCCTAAGTCCTAAACCCGCTTTGACACTCGACTTCACGTACAGTCCTCACTAACACCGCTTTGACACTCGGCTACACGTACATTCCAATCCTAACACCGCTTTGACACTCGTCTTCACATACAAGCCTCTCTAACCCTGCTTTGACACTCGACTTCACGAACATTCCTCCCTAACACCGCTTTGACACTCAACTTCAGATACATTTGTCTCTAACACCGCTTTGACACTCAAATTCATGTATATTCCTCCCTAACCCCGATTTGACAAACTACAGACTTTGGTGGAGATATAATTTTTTTCATAGCTGAAACGAACCTGAACTTGATAGTTATGAAAGTTACCTAACCCTAAGTCCTAAACCCGCTTTGACACTCGACTTCAGGTACAGTCCTCCCTAACACCGCTTTGACTCTAGGCTACACGTACATTCCTCCCTAACACCGCTTTGACACTCGTCTTCACGTACATTCCTCCCTAACACCGCTTTGACACTCGACTTCACGTACATTTGTCCCTAACACCGCTTTCACACTCAACTTCCCATACATTCATCCCTAACACGACTTTGACAGTCAACTTCATATACATTCCTCCCTAACACCGCTTTGACACTCGGCCACACGTACATTCCTCCCTAACACCGCTTTGACACTCGTCTTCACATACAACCCTCCCTAACCCTGCTTTGATACTCGACTTCACGTACATTCCTCCATAACACCGCTTTGACACTCAACTTCACGTACATTTGTCCCTAACACCGCTTTGACACTCGAATTCATGTATATTCCTCCCTAACCCCGATTTGACAAACTACAGACTTTGGTGGAGAAATAATTTTGTTCATAGCTGAAACAAACCTGAACTTGATAGTTATGAAAGTTACCTAACCCTAAGTCCTTAACCCGCTTTGACACTCGACTTCACGTACAGTCCTCCCTAACACCCCTTTGACACTCGGCTACACGTACATTCCTCCCTAACACCGATTTGACATTCGTCTTCACATACAACCCTCCCTAACCCTGCTTTGACACTCGACTTCATGTACATTCCTCCCTAACACCACTTTGACACTCAACTTCACGTACATTCCTTCCTAACTCCGCTTTGACTCTTGACTTCACGTACCTTTCTCAACATGATAGTTACGAAACGTACCTAACCCGAAGTGTCATCCTGATTCCTCCCTAACCCCACTTTGACAGCGGACTTCACATACATTCCTCCCTAACACTGCTTTGACACTCGACTTATTTCATTTTGATAGCTGAAATGAACCTGACCCTAACCCCTATCCTGATTCCTCCCTAACACCGCTTTGACACTCCACTTCATGTACATTCCTCCCTAACACTGCTTTGACACTCGACTTGATGTACATTGACTTGATGTACATTGCTCCCTAACACCAGTTTGACTCCTGACTTCACGTACCTTCTTCCCTGACAGCGCTTTCACACTTTTCACATACATTTTTCCCCAACACCGCTTTGACACTTCAGTTGAAGTACATTCCCTTCTAACACCGCTTTCACAGTCAACTTGACGTACCTTCTTGACTAACACCACTCTGACACTTTACATGTACATTCCTCCTTAACACTGCTTTAACTGTCAACTTGATGTACATTCCTCCATACACTGGCTTTGACACTGAAGTTGAAGCACATCATTCTCCCAGTATGTTTCAACATTTCATCTGAGGTACACTTTGGTGGAGAAATTATTTGATTTCGATTGCTGAAATGACCATGAATGTAAAAGTTACTAATGATACATAACCCTAAGTCCTATCCCAATTTGACACTAGACTTCACGTTCACTGCTCTCCAACACTGCTTTGACAGTTGACTTCACATACATTTCTGCCCGACACCGCTTTGACACACGACTTGAGGAACATGTGTAATGTTCCTGTTTGTTGGATTTCTACGTATAGTTAAGTTGATGTGATACATGTAAGCCATTCAGGTTCTGTAAGTTAGTAATAAGTTGAAACTTCATTTACAGTTGAAAAGTGCAAAGCTGAAATTGTGTACATATGTTTTATTGCTTCTTTTCAGAAGACATTGGTGATGGTGATGTGCAATACCTCTGTTTTTACCGGTCCATCATTTTGAAAGGGTTGGAAGAAATATGGCATATTGAAGTTCACATGTGCAAACACAACGTGAATAGACACATCATTTACACATACAAGTTGATAGGCAGACAAGATGCCTAAATTGAAGATTTTTGTCCTCCTCCTTTTGACTGCATCCTTGATTAAAAATTTTACATCTGTGGAGGATCTTGGAAAAGAAATATGGGATTATATTTCTGAAAGAATAAATGCAGACGGCATGAAAGTGCCATGCATAATTTTGACTGGCAGCAATGTTTGAAGAGGTGAAATGCAGCCCAGAGTTTGGCAATATTTGACACCTCGATTATTGCTCTGGGATCCTTTGACTCAGTATTCTTGGATACAGGAGAAGATATACTGCCCACATGATGGAAGCGAACTCCATATTATAACCCTTTTTGATGTTGAAGTACAGGTACATTACTGCCTTAACGTTACTTTATTAATGGAATAGACCTGCATGCAGGTTTGAAAGCATACAAAAATGTTTAGTGTTTTGAAATAAAAAAAATATGGCAGTGGAGTATTCCATGAACTTGAGTAAGAGGGTTGCAGCCAGCAATGAGCACTGCCTCAGGGGATATTGTATGGGTGCTCCAATGTTAAAATGTAAGAATAGAGTTTTTGGTTTAGCTGAAATGCACATGGACATGTTTACATACAAAGTTTCCTGAAGTTGTCAGTGGATGATTATGAAAGCCGCTACACATGTTTTTTTTTTATCACTGGAGGATGAACGTGTGTTATTTGTGAGATTAAATATTAATACTGGAATAAAACTGCTTTGACAGTCCATTTGACAGTATGTTATTTCATTTAGTGTAAATGTGGGTGGAATGTACATGTATCGTCATCTGGGATATAAATTAAGCCTGACAAAATATTTGAGAGTATAGCTGCTATATTCCATTTAATGTGAGTGCCCATACACTGTGCCATCATGGAAAGCATAGAGAAATAATGTCGTTTATAGACTGTCGCTTTATGAAACATGAAGTGTCGCTTTAAAAAATATACATCGCTTTCAAAGTGTCGTTTTTAGACTGTCGTCATCTTACAAGTAAGAATGGCCCTGACCATATTTCTAAGCATGGCTGTATGATTCAGTGAAAGTGTCGTTATACAGTGTCGTTGTGGGAGGAGAATAGTCCTGGTACCTCACATGTGTCGTTTTAACACTGTCGTCTTATGGAGCATCCATACACTGTGCCATCATGGAAAGCATAGAGAAATAATGTCATTTATAGACGCCGCTTTATGAAACATACATATCTGATGAAGTGTCGCTTTTAGACTGTCGCTTTAAAAAATATACATCGCTTTCAAAGTGTCATTTTTAGACTGTCGTCATCTTACAAGTAAGAATGGCCCTAACCATATTTCTAAGCATGGCTGTTCTTAGATGATTCAGTGAAAGTGTCGTTTTACAGTGTCGTTCTAGAAAATCGTTGTGGAAGGAGAATAGTCCTGGTACCTCACATGTGTCGTTTTAACACTGTCGTCTTATGGAAGGGGGTAATGCCCCTGTCGAGAGAAACTACATAATATACATATCTTTCAAACTGTCATCTTTCAAGGTGAGTGTCCACACACTGTGCCATCATGGAAAGTATACAGAAATAATATCATTTTTAGACTGTTGCTTCATGAAATATAAATATCTGATGAAGTGTCGTTTATAGACTGTCGCTTTATGAAATAAACATATCTGATGAAGTGTCGCTTTTAGACTGTCGCTTTAAAAATATACATCGCCTTCAAAGTGTCGTTTTTAGACTATGGTTCTTCTCTTACAAGTAAGAATGGCCCTGACAATATTTCTAAGCCTGGCTAGATGATTCAGTGAATGTGTCGTTTTACAGTGTCCTGGGAGGAGAATAGTCCTGGTACATGTACCTTACATGTGTCGTTTTAACACTGTCGTCTTATGGAAGGGGGTAATGCCCCTATCGAGACAAACTACATAATATACATATCTTTCAAAGTGTCGTTTTTACACTGTCGCCTTACAAAGAGGGGTAATTAATAGCCCAATCTCGTGCTCCCTTACATGGAGTATGGACCAAGCATCGTGACAAGTGGATGAGGTCGCCGTCCAGTTCACCAGACAGCTCCCGTTTGCCCGGGGGACCGATATTCGCCCTTTGGGATAGGGTTGATAGGGGTTTTCCCCGATATTAGGGGTAAAGTCCGTGTTCCGCTTTTTATAGTTTCGGGACAAATCCTAAATTTACATACACCCACTCCCCCACCCTACCAACCTCACCAGGCCCCGATAAGCCCGTGTGATCACGTGACCTCCCAGTGATGGAAAAAACCCAGAACCAAGTCAGTACATGCATTCCATACAGTCAGACATACCCAGGTCACGCCCGATTCACGCAGACCGGAAGTGACGTCATACACCTGCGCACTCCCCATGATGGAAAAAAACCAGAACCAAGTCAGTACATGCATTCCATACAGTCAGACGAGGTGAAAATACTCGCTTCTGATTGGCTGTCAAAGGTCACGATATGCAAATTTTTGAGGTCAATGGTCAATAAGCTATCTAATACTCTTTCTATACTCGCAGACCGGAAGTGACGTCATACACCTGCGCACTCTCCGTGATGGAAAACCCCCAGAATCAAGTCAGTACATGCATACAGTCAGACGAGGTCAAAAAACTCGTTTCTGATTGGCTGTCAAAGGTCACGATATACACATTTCTGAGGTCAAAGGTCAATAATCTATTTAATACTCTTTCTATACTCGCAGACCGGAAGTAACGTCATGCACCTGCGCACTCTCCGTGATGGAAAATCCCCAGAACCAAGTCAGTACAATCATTCCATACAGTCAGACGAAGTCAAAATACTAGCTTCTGATTGGCTGTCAAAGGTCACAATTGGAACTCTTCTGTGTTCGGAGGTAGTTTCTCTCCCCAATATGGAAATTTTTGAGGTCAACGGTCAATGAGAGTCAATATTCACAACAGGCCAGTACATGCATTCCTATCATTCAATATGACCTTGAACTATCATGTGACCTCCCCGTGATGGAAAAAACCCAGCACCAAGTCAGTACATCCCCCAGGGCCCGCCCGATTCACGCAGACCGGAAGTGACGTCATACCACACACCTGCGCACTCCCCGTGATGGAAAAACCCAGACACAAGTCAGTACATGCATTTCATACAGTCAGACATACCCTCAGCCCTCTATATACTTGGGACTACTTTCTGTCCGCGGAGGCAGACCACATCACCGCCAAACCGCATCACCGCAGAGAAATCCCCTAACATGTCTAAACATGATCCAAGGTCAGATGACGGACGGGATGAGAGGATACAGATCACTACATGCTCAAGTGAACTCATTGACCTTTGACCTCTCCACCTCCACGTGACGTCACAGAGGTCAAAGGTCAACTAGCGCTGTAATGCCCTAACTATACTACTTATGAGTGATATCTTCGGTTAGTTTTAGTCAGATGAACTTCATATTATATTTGTATCTGTATGTCTGTGAACATAGTCTTCTAGACTAAATATGACAAATTATCTGTACAAATGTATTGACGTTGTGAGACATAGTGAATAAAGTATTTTTTCATTAAAAAAAATGAAATTTATCGTCCACCATCATTGTCAAGCAGGACAAATTTTGTTTTTCAGACTCAAACATTGCGAAAGTAGTGTCGTGAAATTTATTTTCGACCGTCATTGCCGACCAGGACCACTTTCCTTCGAACTAAACCACTGCGGGAGTATGGACGGGAAATTTATTGGTAGGACCAAGGTTGTTTACTCGGACTCGAACACTGTGAGAGTAAGAGCAACAAATTTATTGTCGACCGTCATTGTTGACCAGGACAAATGTTTTCCTTCAAACTTAAGCACTGCGACAGTAAGGACAAGAAATTTATTGTCAACCGCCAATGTCAACCAGAACCGATGTTTTTCTTCAGATCATTGCAGGAGTGGGCACGGTAAATTCATTATCGACCGTCATTGTCAACCAGGACCAATGCTTTTCTTCGGATTCAAACACTGCGAGAGTGGAGAAGAAAATGTATTGCCGACCGTCATTGTCGACCGGCATTGTCGAACAGGGCCAATGTTTTCTTTCGAACTTAAACACCACAGGACTGAGGGCGGGAAATTTGCAGTCGCCACTCTTTGTTGACCAGTCCCAAAGTTTTCTTTCGAACTAAAACACCGTGAGAGTCAGGACAGGGAAATTGTTGTTGACCGTCATTGTCGACTAGGACCAAGATTTATTAGTGTAAGAAAATATTGTCGTCCAGGACTAACGTGTTTCTTCGGAATGAAACATTACAGGAATAGGGGCGGGAAAGTTATTGTCGACCGCCAGTGTGAGTGCGTGAGTGAGTTAAGGTTTAAAGTCGCGTTTAGCAATATTTCAGCTATATAACGACGATCAAACAAAATTCTAAGTACTTAAGCCAATAACTTAGTAATCCAAAACATTAAAACATACACACGTTAAAACCTATGCGACAGACCGATTTCTCTCAAATAACCCAAGACGCAGTCCTCCCTCACCTGGATAAAAAGATCTTCCAAAGTAGTCGCTCGATAAAGAGAATCTCTTACAATCTTAAAATCTATGCAGTCGATTAGAATATGTTTCACGGTGAGATCTTCGTGGCATGAATACACCTTGGAACTGGCTCTTTTTTTAGTAAATGTTCGTGAGTTAATCGTGTATGGCCGATTCTACATGATCATGGTTTGATCGAAACGTTTCTGGCTGTTCAGATGAGTACAGCCTACATAGTTCAGTCAATATGTGAAAAAATTGTGCCTTTTTTCATAAAAGCATACAATTTGGCATAGACGTACATCGTGGCCTGGGAAGCATTTCTGGATATGGCGCCACCGCAAACTTTTCCTATGTAGGTCACAGCGGCCATTTTTTAAAATGGCCGCCAGAAGCCCATATTATCATCGAGAATCCTGCGCTGGTTTATCTGTTTGGCAATATTTTTGTTGGTCATTTGTCAGAGTATTGATAGGAAATCCCATATGAATGGTAGACAAGTCATATGGCCACGACGGCCATCTCGGATTTCAAGATGGCCGCCATCTGAACCCGAGTTCAGTCAATAATTCATTAACCGCACGATATATATATACATCATTCCTGTTGATACATGTTATTATAGGGATATGGCACGACGACTATTTCACAATAGCTATGGTGTATTACTGGTCACCTTGGATTTCCAAGATGGCCGTCATCTGAGCCTTATTTTAGTTCATAACTATATATCTATTTCAACGACCTCTCGGGAGGGTATTATCGACCATCTCGGGTTTCCAATTGGCGACGTACCGCAGGAAAACATTTTTTTCAAAATCTTATTAGGCAGCGAAGTTATAACCTTGATTTGGAAATCAAATTTCCCATAAACTTATCTTAGCATACACTACCCGATTGTACCAGATTATTCTCATAACATCGACATTTCCGATCCACACAAGTACTAAATTATAATTATGCTATAGGGGATCCATACGTACTCAATATTCTTCAAGGATCTTCAAGTGTATATAAGTTCACGTTCTCATCAGAGATAGGCGTCTATGGCTTCAGTACTATTACTATATATGATAATATATAATATTGTGAATACATAATATACACTCTCTCCTCTTGTTACAAGATTACAATCTGCATATAGCATTTCATCTGCACCGTCTTGGTGGTACGGTTATATACCTGCCCACATCATGTGAAAATATCTTAAAATCTGGAAAATAGAAACGCATGGCCTGATAGAACTAACTGTATTACAACAGAAAAGACAAACTACACTTCTCATTTGAACTTCAGTCCCCTGGAATAAAAGAGACACAGATTACATACGATGGAATAATCGAATGCTAATGTGAACTCACATCATCTGACATAACAGAAACCAGAGGGCATTCAATGGAATGGTCGATGATTCGAAGCGTATATCCGTATAGTTCACCTAACACAATAATGCAACGACGTTACGGTAGTCAAAGCCAGGAAGTTGAAAGCTACACTTTTTTCGATTTTGAATTATCGTCACTGATGAGATCATCAAAGCGGGGAAAACATTGAATGATGCTGAAAAGACAACACGATTTTCATGTGATTCAAACACAATGGAAATTTGCAAAACATACAAGGTGCTTAAACGACCCCTTGAGCACCGGATTAGTTACGAAACGTAATGCAAGTGACTTGCCTGCTATAGCATTTTAAAAGATGAATGGTATTAATAACCAAACTCAAGAAACCTTGATTGAAAGATGGTAACCTATAAGAACTTAACTAGTTACTGTAGTAATGGTTTGCCACGTGATTGAACTCGTCACAAAAGCATAATATCTTGTACCGACCCACAGTTCACTGTTTACTTCACTACTATTAAATCCATATATACATCTAGATATAGATGTACAGACATAGATTTAAAATATACAGGATATTACGTATACTTAATAGGCTTTTAGACATATTTCGCTTAAAACATATACGTCGACCCTGATGAGAAATTGCATGGGCATATGCTGAAACATGCGAAACACGATAAGTTTTTTTGAGCAATGGTCTCTCGAGAGAAGTTTTCAAGTTGAAGAGGCTATATTTTTATGTGGTGAACGTAGCTAACAGAAGTTGTAAGTGACAAATATTAAACGGCCAGATTGCTGCATGATTTTGTGGCCCTATGCACCATTCACCCATCTCCAACTTGAAACCACAAAGTTGGAACCACATGTGGAACATCTCTATAACGATATCGCCTTATTCGCATAGTAATTAGAATATGATTTATATGACCAAGAGCCTGCTGTAGTCAAATCGATATGTGCGCCAGCTGATTTCGTCCGCTGTGAAAGAGATATTGCCAATGGAAACAAACCATGCTGTGTTCACATCAAATGATATGCGCTGGAGGTAGAGCTTATCTTAGCATTCAAGATTTTTCAATCCTATCTGTCCCCATGTAATGGCATTCTCCAGAAACTCGGGAAGATAAGACTGGGTATACTCTCTCTCTCTCTATCTCTTTAGCTTTTCATTTCAGGTTTATACAGCTCGTTTGCTTGATTCAAAACGCCATCGGTACTTTCAAAATGGTGCCCATGACGACCCACAAAATACATACTTATTGAGGTTGAAATGACCGTAGAAGAGAGCATAAATGAAACACGAATATTTTTTTTGGATTTCAAATTTTCGAATAAGTACATCTATTACCACAACGTTTCGCTGAGTTTATCCCAAGTATTTTTAATGGATCCAGTTAGACACAGCCCAACCTCCTGTTAAAAAATATTTGGATCCTAGTGCAAATATAAAAAAGTGTTTTTTCAATAATGTAATTCTTTCAACGTAATTCTTCACGTTTTGACTACATGAAAGCGTACTTTACTAATTTACATGTCTTCATGTAATAAAGCTCTATCATATAGAACCGTACAAATCCAAGAAAAGAAATAAAATCAAATTTATGGACAATAAGTCGCTCGAGTAGCCATACCGACAAGACTATGTCACTTAAGCCACCAAGGTAAATCTGCCCGCATTTAACTATCTAACTGTGGAAATGTTTAGTTCTCTCGTTTAAGAGGTGGCGATAATGCTCCGAGCAAGATAATGAAACGATCATAAAACAGCCGTGCCTCATGGCAGCCATCTTGAAAAATGGTTGTTATGGCCCACATTAACCTGGTACGAAATGACTCCATATTTCATTGCTCTTCCAACGTCAGATCCAATTCCGTGTGAGCTTTGGTGCTTTATGAGAAAAGTCCGTCGAAAAATTCACAATATTTAGTTGACTATATTTGGCTGATTTGCTTATTATCTTTATCAATAATAATATTTTCATTCTTTAATTAAACTTCAGAATTAGCTTCAAACTAAAGAAAACATAGTATATATAAAAACTAAGCTAGTTTCCTGCAAGAGTGAAGTGGTCAACAGTTTTCAATAATACCGGCAAAACATCAAATCCGTATAGCTAATCACATACTGGGTACCAGCAAAATAAATAAAAATTATGTCGTATTCTCAGACTCACTGACTTCCGGCTATCAAGGATAGATATTCAATTCATTCTTTCATCATGGACATTCTAAAATGATATGACCCCAGATTTGAGGAGCAATTTAAATTTGTCTTTTGTTGGCTATCCTTTCATGCTATGAGGCATGGCATGGATGATGAGGTTAATCATCGTGGAGTCCAATAAAGCGATTTCAGGCCTATGTGAGAAAAATGTTTCAATATTTATGGGATGCTTAGTTTATCAACAGTCTTCATGAGCTTAAGAAAACTATAGGTTATACTCCTCTTAGTAGGCAGGAGCCTTTTCCCAGGCTGTAGTCAGGCGTTGTAATGACATTTGTTAACATTCCCCCGATGTGTATTCCATGTCAAAAGAAACTCAACATAATTTGACAAAATGTTTAGATTTGAAGATCGTGAGATATTTTTTTTACCGAGCAGCTAGTTTGGAAGATCTTTTTAGTTGGAGGAGAGAATATGTAATTTAAAGTATTTGAGAGCTATCGATTTATTAAATAAACGTTACTGAATGTATCCTGTTTGATGGGTTGTCTTTCACTCTTAGATTTGTTGGTGGATTGGTGACTTGCCATATCCTATTTTGAGTGTTATATGATCGGTGCTATATAGCTGAAATATTGCTGACGGCGACCTTAAATCTAATTCTCTGTCTCTCGGTAGACCAAATCCTTGCCGATATGCAAGTTCCTTTTGTGTGAGCTTTTAATTTCGTCAATGTTATATATTTTCTCTGTGTTTCTTCGTACCACGAAAGGTGGAGCATTAATCATACGTTCCACTGTTTTACACACACCGGTAGTCAATGAAATCGCACTGTAGTTACCTGGACGTGCATTATAAATGCGAGCTAAAGGGACCGGTATACATGTAGCAAAGGCATTATGCAATGAAGGTTAAAAATTCCCTATTAACCAAATTCTATTACTACTATGGATAACATGGTTTCTGGCAAGAAAAGATTCTGGCAATAACGAAATCTGTCAGTGTAGTCTGATTCAAACAAGTTTGTCGATGTTTAGCAGTGCAATAACGGACGTTTGTGTTATTTAAATATTCAGCAAACTACCACGGCATTGCAAATCAATGAGTATTCAGGTAACATATGAAGGTCATTATGATCAGGTCAAGTAAGTTTTTTGAGTACAGTAAGGTCACAAACTGAGATATGTAATGACGATTATGTTCATTTATCCGGCGATCCATACGTGTATGAAAATACACAAAGAATTAATCGATATAAAATTTTCAAATTTTTTTCCTTTTGCATCCCAATGTATGCTACGGTCATTAAACTCAGCCATCAATGTACATGGCTTGGGGAATTGGTCATATATCCGAATAAGGGATATTGCACATTTGACCAATGAGAACGAACGAATCTCTAAGGAATTCCTGCATATAGTTGGGTTAAACATAGAACAGACATGTCTACCCAATGGCTGGCAAAGGAGATGGTACGATAAGGCGGGATTTTGGCCTAAACGTGGTAGGGTTGAAATCGAGAAAAATAAAATGTCTGAAAATAATTGAGCTTTATTGTTTTATTTTAGACAAGAAGGGCCCCTTGGACCAAAACGCCATTTAACCTGGTCATGTGAGGTGGCATTATATCTCCACTGCTGGAATATCTCCAAGGGGTTATTCGTGTCTAAATGTGTGTTTGAATCACTTGATTTAGACCTTTTTTCACGAAATAGCACATGCTGCAGATTTCAATTTCATGTCATAATAATAATCATAACGCAATCGAGCTAGAACTTTCGCATATTGTGACATATATTTCCTCTTTCCGTTACATTAAAACACAATTATTTGTAGGAAATATTATTTTTTCGATTTCAACCGCACCACATGTAGACCAACTTGTCTCGTTTCGCGCCTTTCAGGCTGGAGAGGTCGATCTCCGGACTGCCCAATTGAATGTCATGCAACTGCGTTCAGAAGCACCGTCTTATCTTTTTGCGTCAAATGCAGGACGCAATCATCTTATGCACTAATATCAACTTCAACGTGAGAATCCGACAAAAGTGTCGAAGGGTAGAAAATAAATAATTCCTCTTATAGCTATTATTAGCAGTATTTAATTCCGCGTATATGTTCTAGCTTCCCACAGTAGATTCTCCATTCTACATCAGTCTTCCAACTTCGCTGATATATATGAAGAAAAACATATTTACCAGAGCGAAATCTGCAATCATCATACACAGGTGAAGCAACAACAAAGATACATGATTTTCCCATATTCCTATAGTAAGAGCTCGCTTTGCTCGGCAAATTATTAACATATAGTTTACTTCCCAAAGTACCGTGCGATTAATCAAGCTACACTTCTGATACCAACTACCATCGCTCTCCCTATCCGTCATCCTATTTGATTATTGAATGTACTTCTGTGTACAAACAGATAGGCAACACCACCGCTCTTCTTGATAATAGAGCTGAATAACACTGATTTACATCTCTGGCCAGATTCGGTTATTCATGTAGTATATAGTAGGCATTGTTTATTTCTTGGTCGAGAGAACGCTAAGGCCTGGAGAGATAGTGATGAAGTTATCCCTTGTCAGGTACGTTTATATCGTGGTCGGGAGAACGTGAATGGCTCGGAGCACCGCGGTGAAATTATCATGGCTTAGATAACATTTTTTGCACACACAACACAGGGGTAAAAGGCACTGCAAGGCAAATATATATTAAGCATGATAAACAAAAAACAATCTTAACCCTAGCAGGCCTGGGGGGAGATATTATCGCCTTTATATAACAAACTATCTGCGCTATCTCAGGAACGAGCCTATTTACGAGCGCCCAAAATGGCGGCCATTTGGGATGCCAAAAAAGTGATGTTTTCGCCATTTCTGCCTTTCCTTGCTGGAAAATGGGCAAAAACTGTTTTATTTCACACCAGATTACTTTTTACTAATTTATTATGCAGTTTTGTTTTTGCGGAGAAATACAATTTTTTGAAAATGACGTCATTGTGACGTCAACCAAGGCCCATCTTGGAACATGACGCATATTGACCAAGGGATAATATGTGGTAATACCCCCTCCCCCCCCCCTCGAAGGCATGGACAGGTCCCAAAAACCCCTGGCCAGATAGGGATTAATTAGGGGTCCTAATGGTACAGTAATCTTGACATGAATACTCCGAATCTATTTGAAAGCCTTACAACAAAGAGACACCTTAAAATAAGTTTCGAGGTTCCCTAGTTCCCAGTCTCGAAGTTCCAAGTTCCCTAGCGCTAAGCTCCCAAATGAAAATCTGTGAAATCCGATTTGAGCAGTTTCTTACCTAGAACTGTTATATTTACATCAAAATTTCACATAGATGTTTAATAAGGCCTTCGCATCCATCCTTCGTTTGTTTGCTAGACGTTTTAAACGATGAATAAAAACGCCCATTATGAGTTGATTTTTGTTAAATGTCGACCAAAAGAATCCGACAGCCGGAAATCTCCGGCAACCTCCGGTAAAAGTATCGGTCGTCTTTTCACACCTCTCGGGAAGGTGTAGACGTCTTCTCGCAAACGACTGGATATCTCCCCGCTTTTATAGACGCAAAAACAACAACATCGGCTCATCGATAGCTATACAAGTGTGAAGCACTGTTTATGAGAACTGAACACAAATTATTAGTGTTTTTCTCTTCCAGAGTTGCAACACGTGTGCGGCTTGACATTATGTTAGAATCAGTTACCAGGTAATTCGCAAATGATAAATACATATCATGAAATCATGATATCGTTTTATGAACGTGCGCTTTGAATGTTATACATGTTGTAGAATACGGGCTTGCTCAATTTTGGAATGTGGCTTTCCAAATAGCCAGCACTGGCTCACCACGGAGATGATCATTGTTTTACTTTAACAATCATTACTACGTTTGATTACAAGTACTAAATGTCGAGTGAAACATCCAAACATTGGAATCTAATGCGTAAATTTGATCTCTTTCAGGACCCTGGGTATACGTTGATATGGAAAAGCAGAAATTGAGATAACAGTTGTGTTATGGTGCAACTCACAAACATCCAAATATTATTTAAAAAATATTATATAAAACACATACATTTTGGGGTTTCTTGATTTGCGGTTTTGAAGCGCTGCATTTGTTGTAAGATTTTGAAGTTGCATCTGCAAATATCTGCACGTAATGAGCAATTTATTCATCTGAAGTTTGCGATTCCGATAAAAAGTCGGATACCTGTAGTTTACTTGCATTTACAATCCTACAGAGCAACGCCGCATGGCATTTTCATACATGAAGTCTAATAATAATTATAGGTAATAACCGTCGATTCAGTTATGAGAGTTGATGAAGGTAAACAATAAGCACTGCATGAGGATAGTCTTGTCTCGACGCTGGACTTGGTATTCTGTACATGTCATTCGACAATTTATTGTAGGTTTATTGTTTTGGTGGGAAATTTAAGCCGAACGACGTCGGGCATTAAAGGTGAGTTCCTTCGGGTACTCTTGCATTTACCAGGTTTACCCATGTTGAGGCGTTTACTCGTTCAGCCGTCCTCGACGCTCATCCATTAACATCAGAGGAGTTATTTGTTTGAGCTGTTCTGCTCTCGAGCTAGCTAGCTAGCTAGCTAATTTTGCTTACGCCGGTGCTATGGGCCGTGTGGATACTTCGTAGTATCCACATGAACAGCTACAATAAAAGCGCGACTGAGAGTCATATGGTTGCTTTTTAGTCATCAGACGTCATCATTTTTCCCCACCTCTTGTATATCGCTCCAGTTTGGTAATGTGATGACCAAGAATTCGAACACGTATTCTCATTTACGGTAAGTGTTCGTTCATGCATGAGTGAAAACCGGATATAAAATAAGTACATTATATACATGTATGTATTATTAAATACAGCATAGAGTTGAGAAATTTAACAATCTGATTCTATGTATGGGAAAATGTTTTAATATAGGCGCAACAGTGATTGAAGCTTAATAATGTAGTACGAAAACAAAATCTATATGAATAGATGGTTTATGAATTTTCGCCGAATTTTACTAGCGCAAGTCGTGATTTCAATCCAGATATTTCTGCACAGAACGACTGAAATTTATCAAAAAAATATTCTGAAATTTGACTTTAGGAAAAGGACTTTTCCTGAAGTCAAATTGGAGTATATTTTTTTCGATAAATTTCAGTTTCGATCTGGATTGACTGGAGTTCACAACTTCATATAAAAATAGCCCAATTTGGTCAACCTATTTGGAGTTCAGCTGAGATTTCGCTTCATAGTGCTTTTGCGCAAAAATTACTCAACTCTGAAGCTTAGTACTCCAAAATAAATACTACAAAGCGTACTACAAAATATCGCAGTACGAAGACAAAGCATATGGAAAAAAGATTTATGAATTTTCGCCGAATTTCACCAGCGTAAGTCGTGATTTCGCTTCAGATATTCTTGCATTGAACGGCTAAAAATAAAGACAGGCTATTTATATTTTGTGTTGCGATAAACCATCATGTAGGGAATATATTTCGCCCACGGATTCCTCCCGGAAGTAATGCGCATAGATTTTCTCTCCCGCACAAGAGTCCAATGACCTTTACGGGCTCTAATATATGAATTACTATATGCTCCCTCGCCATTATTTTCATCAGAATCGTGCGCTACCTTATGCTAATAGTCGTCATTGGCATTATACCTGAAATACCACACCTCAAACTAAAACTAATCACACCCTTTCAATATCAGCATATCCTCCGTCGTTCAATTCCAAATAGCATTCAGATTAAATGTGTCATATTTTCATACTTTTACCCTACTAAGCTGTATATAAAAACCCCCAAAACAGAAAAAGAATGTTCAGTCGTCCGTGGACGATGTGTTTATGTTACTTTTGAGTGTGGGATTCTACAATATGAAACGTGGATCATTTCCCTTCATGAAACGGATTTCGTGCAGAACTAAAACAGTTAATTGTTTGATTCTCAAACTAAACAGCAGAAAGACTATTTTCAGATAAATTTGTTGGCTATACTCAAATTATTAGATTCATTGGGTATACATACATTTTGTGAAGAGTTTAAAATAAAAACTGAAAACTCTGTAGCATCATATGATCGAAAATACACGATCGAACATACCCAGCTTTACTGTCTTTTTTAATATTGGATGCTTTTTCTTCAATAAAATCACAGTAGTTGAAATATCCTCAAAATTAATATGTATGCCTGGGTCGCAGAAGCGAAGCAATTGAAGGTTTGGTGATGGTAGAGTCAGATATAGAATTATTGGCAGATATTTGGCCATTTGAATTTATGAACCCTAATTTGGAATTTAAAATGGATTGATATTCACAACAGCTGGTTTTGTTGCAAAGGCAATGATTAGTGTTGAGAATGCGTCAAATCACTAATTGAAAAAGACTGTAGCATCATGTAGGTTTAGAACAGGTAAATATTAGCTCCAAATTTTCACTGGAAGATTCACAGATGTCACGCCAACGGAACGTTTGGAAATGTACCTTATTCAATAATGGTGATGAATACCATTGTCTGCTCGAATTTTCGTTTTGAAATATATTCAACAGAATTTTGGATCAGAACTTGCATGACCATTTTTTATGCTATTGAAAAGCCCGAAATTAGTTTTCAATGTGAAATTACAATGCAGGGGTTTACAACGTACAAATAAGAAACACCGTATTCTATCTTTGGGAATGATCTCCCCTTCACTAATATGATGTTTTCCGCATTCAGTTATGTATGCTATCGTTTGTGTCTTCGTTTGAAAGTTTCAGCGAATATACAAATTATTCATTCGTATGATCACGCAAAAACAAGATAAATATTTTGCAATTTTCGTTGTCTGAGGTATAGCAAGAAATGAAACACGACATTAAATAAGTAAGGAATACTCTGAATGGCGACAATGGGACAATTTATATACCACGAGATTACTATAACCACACTGTCGCGTATGTGGGGAGCAGAGTGAAACAAGCGCACAGAAAATAAAACATTCCCATCAGTAGAAAGCTCTAATAAACCTCACATATAAAAGAGAGTACTAAATCTTTTTCAGTGATTACTTGTGTAAGACGATATTTTTTGTCACTCGGAAAGCGATTGTATAACAACATTTTGTTATTTTGAGATTAAGCTATCTTAGTATAGCATAGATTCTAGTGATGCTAATTGGTCGAGTCCCACGCGGGATTCGAACCAACAATCAACTGAGTAAGGCACCTAGCCGCAAGCACTACACTGCCAAAAATAGGGTACTTAAAACAAGAAAAAAAAAACTTATTTTAAGAAAAAATCATCTTGAAATAAGATAAATTATCATGGAGTGGGGTAAGAATAATTTACTTATGGATATTTCCTTGGATAAGAAAATTATAAGTTTATTTATCTTATTCAAGATTCACAAATCTTATTCGAAGATCTTAATTAAGAAAAATTATCTTGGCGCTTTTTACTCATTCAAGAAAAAAAATCTTATTTTTTCTTCAGCAAGATAAGTTATCTTGCTATGAAATCTAAAGTAAGATATTTTTGGAGTGGGGTAAGAATATTAGACTTATTCCAGATAATTATCTTGTTCAAGAAAAACTGACCACTTGGATAAGAAAATATTTCTCAAAGCTGTGAACTTGGATAAGACAATATTTCTCAATGCTGTTGAGTTAAATATTCTTACTCAAGAAAACATGTATACAATCTTGAAGATAAATTATCTTACATTGTAAATTCAACAAAGGGATCTTGAGCTAGCAACATTTACTTAATTAAGAAAAACATGCTAAACAACATTTAATCAAATTAAATGACAAAAAAAATATTTTAAAGATGTGGAAATTGTATTCAGATGATCCATGTAGTGAATAGTCTTCACATAATAGATGTAAAAGTGTATGCATGTAGAAGAGGTATCCCAATAATTTCAGCCACGCCGCAATTTCACACAGGATCAATAAAACGAGCTCCACAGTGACACTTCAAATATTTTCCTACAATCCAATTAACGTTTTTAACTAATTTTCTTTTTTTATATCATATTTCTGCCAAAAACTGAACATGAATATATCCTCGTTACAGTTAACATTATACATGCAAAATAAAAACATGATCAAAATAATGTCATGCAATTGAAGTATGAGTGAGTGAATAGAATTTAACGTCGCTTTCAACCCATCATCATGCAATTGAAGGGCAAAAGTAAGTCATATATGTAAAACAGATAAATAAAGAAATTATTTTAAATATTTTAAGGCCTTTGTTCTGACATTCATCCTTAAAGCCTCTCCTTGACAAGTATTTCTTTCCACTTATAGCAGTAATACTAAAATATATTTGCACAACATTTCTCGCCCATGTCGAAGTTGTATAATATGACAATAGACTGATATATTTAAAACCATGCAAAACGGCCAAACACCGAAGATATGATGGATAATTCTCAAAATTTTGAAAATCTGTCATCTTCAATTCTCCATAGACATTACAAATATAACAGCATATTGCACTCTTGATAGTAAAAACACCTAAACTGTTCAAATAGAATTGCCCAGCCTTTGCCCTCATCAGGTGCTTGTGGTGGAGAACGTCCCAATGTTTAGTCGCAGACAGGGTTGCAAGGTCTTACAAGCTAAAGCATACACCCAAGTTCATATACGAATATTCTTCCAAAGCTGAAGGAAAGAACTATGAAACACTGGAGGAATCAATACACTGCATACCATGTAGAATCCAGATCTGATGTTTTATTAAAATACTCAAAGTCCCAAAAGTTTCTGCCAGTCAAGATTGTCAGAGGCAACCTGCCACCAATTTACATTTCAAAGACATGTTTCCTGAATAGACTGCAGTCACTGGCTTGATGCAATGACTTTGGTTTGAAGGCATATCTGACATGTATAATGAATAAGCTTATTCAACCCCAAAATACTTTTGGAGAATTCAAAGACACATTTTCATTTTTTTTTTTCATTATAGTGTAAATATTAAATAATTTGATTAGCTATATAAAAATGTGCAAGTATTCTTATATCTCTTCGACATGGGCGAAGCTTTTCTTGGAAATATGTTTCTACATTGCTGTGCATATGGGAGGTCGAGCTTGTATCTTTGCTTTTTATACATATATTTTTCGTCTTTGCTTTGAAACCAATGTCACAATCTTAAACTTACTTTCTAATTGCCTGTGTTCAGGTAGACAAAAACGACGAAACACATCTGCAGGTCCGCACTTTCACCAACAGAAGCCCCTAGGATCTACTTTATGTTTCCCAATTTGTTGTTGTTGTTGTTGTATATCTGTAAATCCACTCCCAAAGGAAGCAAATCTCATTTTCGACGTTTTCGCTCAGTTCATTGAACACATTGAGCAACATACTACTCTCATTCATCTGTAGAATGATCCATTGAGAGGCTCAGTTGAGTTTCCTCAATAATGTACCTGGATACCAACATAATTCGCGAGAATTGTGAGAGAACATGAAATCTTCCATTGAAAATGGCGGCAAAATACATGAACCCATATGAAAACCATAACCGCACGTGAAGGTGGACTTACAGATAAAAATACTAAATTACAAAAATATGTTCCTCACTCAAATAGAAGATATAATTTTATGTATATCTTAGGCAAATTGTAACAGTAACTTTTACAAATTGACAATGACCAATTTCTTTCAGGAAACCACAGGTTCATACTATTAGTGTAGCGATCCATTTCCACTCGATTCACGATCTTACATTTTTAGGAGACAAATCACAGAAAAGATATCTCCGTTAAGATAACTTTTCTTGTCACGCCATACATCTGGTAAAAATAAATCTTATTTAAGATAACTTTTCTTATAATAAGATATATCTAGTAAAATTAAATCCTATTTAAGATAATTTTTTTTAAAATAAGATAAATCTGACAAAATGGAACAAACTAAGAAAACATTTCTTGTTTTAAGGTAATTTATCTAAAATTGAGGTAAAAAAACTTATTTAAGTACCCTATTTTTGGCAGTGTATATGTCGGCCATATAAACCACTCCGTAAACGGGCATCTTAAGATAGTGTAATCCTAAAATTTCGAAAGTACTGGCATTACTAGTATGATTTAACAAAAATAACTCAGTATAGCATCGTCGATGTTCCACGTACACAGCACAAACAATCACTGGTAGATCTTCATAGCAATGTTCATAATATACAACAATGTATTGTAATAAGTCGATTTTGCTAAATTCGAATTATGCGATTTGGGTTGATTTGAGAATATCCCTGTGTCGTAGAAGCGAAGCAATTGAAGGTTTCGTGATGGTAGAGTCAGATAGGGCATTATTGGCAGATATTTGGCCATTTGAATTTATGAGCCCTAATTTGGAATTTAAAATGGATTGATATTCACAACAGCTGGTTTTTGTTGCAAAGACAATGATTTAGTGTTGAGAATGCGTCAAATCACCAATTGTAAAAGGCTGTAGCATCATGTAGGTTTAGAACAGGTAAATATTAGCTCCAAATTTTCACTGGAAGATTCACAGGAACGTTTAAAAATGTACTTTTTTCAATATTGGTGATGAATAACATCGCCTGTTCGAATTTTCGTTTTGAAATATATTCAACAGAATTTTGGATCAGAAGTTGCATGGCCATTTTTTAAACTATTGAATAGCCCGAAAATTAGTTTTCAATGTGAAATCCCAATACAGGAGTTCACAACGTACAAATAAGAAACACCGTATTCTATCTTTGGGAATTCTCTCCCCTTCATTAATATGATGTTTGCCGCATTCAGTTATGTATGGTATCGTTTGTGTCGTCGTTTGAAAGTTTCAGCGAATATACAAATTTATTCATTCGTATGATCATGCAAAAACAAGATAAATATTTTGCAAGTATTTGTAAATTCATTTTCGTTGCCTGAGGTATAGCAAGAAATAGAACAAGACATTAAATAAGTAAGAAATACTCTGAATGGCGACAATGGGACAATTTGTATACCATGAGATTACTATAACCACGCTGTCGCGTATAAGGGGAGCAGAGTGAAACAAGCGCACAGAAAATATACCATTTCCATCAGTAGAAAGCTCTAATAAACCTCACAAATAAAAGAGAGTAAATCTTTTTCAGAGATTACTTGTGTAAGATGATATTTTTTGTCACTCAGAAAGCGATTGTATAACAACATTTTTGTTATTTTGAGATTAAGCTATCTTAGTATAGCATAGATTCTAGATATGCTAACGCGCGGGATTCGAACCAACAACCACATGAGTAAGGCACCTAACCGCAAGCACTATATGTCGGCAAGCTAAACCACTCCGACAACGGACCTCGTAAGATAGTGTAATCCTAAAATTTCGAAAGTACTGGCATTACTAGTATGGTTTGACAAAAATAACTCAGTATAGCATCGTCGATGTTCCACGAACACAGCACAAATAATGACTGGTAGATCTCCATGGCTATGTTCATAATATACAATAATGTATTGTAATAAGTCGATTTTGCTCAATTCAAATTGTGCGATTTGGGTTGACAAGAATGAGAATAACGTCAAATCCCGAGTTTGATTAGTGTGAGATTAATCTGTTTGAGCACAGATGTAGTTCCATCTTTAAACTCCAAGTGAAAATTAGCACAAAAACTGGCCATTCTCAACAGCAGAGAGAGCATCAGTTCTCCCTCAAGAGAAGCGGGAATGAGCCAAACTTGACACGCAATCGACCATGCTTTTTCTGGCGGGGAATATGATGCGTCTGGTTCGCAAAAGCATATGTTATTTGGGGACAAACCTAATAAAATGTAATGTATAAGTTATTTCACATGCCATCGATACTTCATCGCATTGAGAGAAATTCATTATTCAACTTTCGCTTACAGTCGTACCACGTGAGATTTGCTTGTATTAAAGTTGTCCGCCAGTCACGTGGCAGTGATGATATGAATGGTTCAGTGTACCCTCATTCGAAAAACTATCCCTACAAAATTGGAATTATTTTCGCGTTTTTAAACATCCAGGATAGAGTACCACAAAGATAATCGTTTACTTGACGAAAACCAAGTATTCCAATTGGTACACGCGAATTGGTTACTCGCAAAATTACCGATTGTCTCCTCTCATGAGATGAAGTAGTTCTGTTATTCGGCTGATGGCCTCTTTTTCTCGCCAAATCCTTATATAAGCCTACTACGTTGCAATTTCGTACAGTGTCGAATATGGTTTGCTGTAGGAAAGTTTTACAGCCTATACAAATCACGATTTGTTATACAGCCGTAGCTTATTGACTTTGAACCACAAAGTAAAGTAACAACATTGAAATATAAAATCAGGGGAACCCTTATTGTCACATATTAGAAATGAGATGGATTCCATTGACCGTATTTAGGTAATCCATGACGGAAAAATGGCCAAAAACTATCTAGTGGTAACGCTATGAAAAAAATCGTGGGGCTTCCGGGGATCGACCTGGGATGTTGTTGTGCACGCCGCAGGTTATGGTAAGAATAAGCCTCGGCTCCTCAGAGACCTTGTAAAGGCGACTGAGGCACCTGTGGGGCTCCCGGGTGTGAAAAGGAATAGGACCGTGATATGTTTGAAATATAGTTGAAAGCGACGTTAAATCTTATTCACTCTTTCACGCTTATTGACTTTGACATGTTGCTTATTGAACAACATGTATGAACCCATGTACTTCAAGATCCTCATGATGCTAGTATGAACAGTAACAAACAAAGCGTGACAGATACATCATTCTCTAGTTGATGACTTTACAACGAATATTATGGATTAACCCTATCTGCCCTGGGCTTTTTGGGACGTATCCTGGCCGGGGGGGGGGGCGAAATGGCCCCCTAATTATTTGTCTTACCCCTTGAGCTAGGGAGCTGAAACTCACCACACTATACCCTTGGGTCAAGATCTACCAAAAAGTGCAAAAAAATCCAAGATGGCCGCTTTGATGACGTCGCAGGGGCGTGATTTTCAAAAACGGCATTTTTCGGTCGGATTTTCCGATTTTTTTATTTATGCACTTTCCCTTCAAAAACTGCATGATAATAGTAAATATTAATTTTGAAGAAATATGACAAAAACATCACTTTTCTGGTACCCCACGTGGCCGCCATCTTGAATTTACCCATGATCCTCTGCTTGGGGGGTTATGCAAATAGGCTCAAAATCACCCCAATATGATAAACTATAAAGTCAAGGAGTTTCAGTTCACCATTTTTGTCGTTCCGGAGATGGCGCAGAAAGTTTGGTGGGTGGGGGGGGGGGGCAGTTCCCCCTTCCCCCCAGGCCAGGTAGGGTTAAGAATACTGATCAGCCGTACGAATTTGATATTTTTGGAATATCATGATGTCTTGCCGGCATCATTGAAAACTGTTGACCGCGTCTCTCTTGCAGGAAACTAGCATATGTTTATGTATACTATGATTGCCTTTTTGAATTTGGTGCCGCTATGGAATATGGAATAGGTCCTTGGATTATGGATGCGAATATTCTTGATGTACGACGGCTGAATAATGAATGACGGGCTAGACGCTATGAAAAAAATCGTGCGAACTCTCAGCCGGTATTATCGTAGATCCCATAATAAGCCAATCACGACAACTCTGTCTTTTCAATTTGGCACTGATTGGCGTTTGGTTCACATATATTTACAACTTTCCGCGAGACGGTGTTTTGATATTTCCAGGCGCCTGATAAAAGAAGCAAACTATTCGGCGGTAACACTCCTTTAATCTTTCAGGAAATGAACGTTTACCTAAACAAAATGTATGGGCGTGGCATCTTATTTGGATATTGTTTCACTTTAACGTTAATATATTGGTCCACGTGTGGTCTCTGGAAAAAATTGTTGCAAAAATATAATGTCCAATTAAATGTAAAATATTTAATGTCTTTAATATGTATTCTAGTATTAAGTCATGCATATTATACAATGGTCAAAAATCTGATTATTTCCCTTGTTATATTGGAGTTAGACAAGGCGAAAATTTATCGCCGACTGTTTTCCTTGTTTCTAAATGATCTTGAAGATTATCTTTTACAAAGCAATTGTTCTGGTGTTAAAATTAGTGAGTTCAATGATAATCCGTACTCCTATGTTAAAAGTTTAGTTCTTCTAATATGCTGATGACACGGTTATAGTTGCATGTAATGAAAGAGATTTGCAGACTAGTATGAATATGTTCAATGTATATTGTGATAACTGGAAGTTGAAAATTAATTCAAGCAAGGCCAAAATTGTTATATTAGGAACAAGGTTAACGGGAAAATTTAAATTGTATATGGATACTGAAAACATTGAAATCATCGACCATTATAAATATCAAGGATTTACATTTACACAATCGAGAAGTCTTACGAACTCGATGAAATCAGCTATCGATAATGCTAGACGAGGTTTATTTTTACTCTGTTGCAAAATCAGAAAGTTTTCCATTCCAATTGATCTTCAGCTTCTTTTATTTGATAAAATGATTGTACCAATTTTATTGTATGGATGTGAGATCTGGGGTGAAATGAACACCAATTTAGTTGAGAAATTTCATCTTAATTTTTTGAGAAAGGTATTGTGTGTTAAGAGCAGTATACCACTTTATATGGTCCATGGTGAGCTTGGACGATACCCCATGAGTATTTTGATTAAACAACGGGGTTTTATTTTGACTTATGGGGTAGAATAATTTTATGCAATGAAAAACCAAAATTACCATACATTCTTTACAGAGTAATGTTATCAGATGTAGAAAATGATATTGTCAAATCTGTTCTTGAAGAAATCGGTAAGAATTATATTTGATTAGATCAGAATCCGAAAAATTTACAATCTATAAAATTGAAGTTAGAAACAAACCGACGTGACCAGCACTTACAATTTTGGCTAGAAAACTCCGATAATCCTCAAAAGGCATTTATTATTCAAAATTTAAAGAAACTGTGAGTTTAGAAAATTATGTTACAATTTTGGAGCCTAAACTCAGAATTTCATATACTAAATTCAGAACGGCTAGCCATAAATTACCTGTAGAAATTGGCAGTTGAAATAATATTCAAAAACAATACCGCCTATGTGAATTCTGTGACAATTATGTTGGTGCTGAGTATCATTATCTACTTGTATGTCAACACTTTTCTAATATCCGTGGAAAATGCCTGAACAAATATTATTATACTTACCCAAATATTGAAAAGTTTATAGATTTGTGTAAACTACGTTTGTACCTAAATTAGTTAAAATACCTTTACATAACTTTTCATGTGCATTCTGGACAAAGGGAAGTCACTCTAGTTGTCCTCCCTGCTTGTTGAAATACATGATAGTACTGTGAAAGGAACACATATCTGCATGCAAAGATATCATATAGTAAACAATTTAATACCTTTAATATTTCGTCTCCTGTGCAAACTTGTCTACATAACATTTAAAAAAAATTGTACGCTGTTTCTGTCATCTTTATCATTGTTTGTAATTTACGTTTCCCTCCACATACCACCGATGGATGGTCTGGGGTCTAATAAACTTGAATTGAATTGAAATAGTGACCGACTCAACAAAACTGAAACATAGAAGACTGTAAATTAAATGAGGCTGTCTTTTAAAGATGTTGATTGGCTAACAGAAAAAAGTTTTAAATACGCACGGGATTAATTTAGCACTGCTGAGTTTACAGATATTGCCGCTGAAGGTGTTTTGACGTAGAGCTAACAACTAAACAAATTGTGTTGCGTAATACATTCGTTTGGGCGAATCTAAAGGAACAATCTCGGGTACACATAAGACAGTCGCTGATGGCTGTATGATTTTTGTGAGCAATAATTCGTGAAACGCGAATTTGATATAAACTAAATCATGTATATATGATCTGTATTGCTTCTTCATCTGTCAAATCAATAATGAAATAAAGTTATAATGCAATTAAAAAAGAAAATTAATTAATATTAACTAAATAATTAATTAATACTAGTTAAAAACACTTACAAGTTTTATGCAAAGGTGACCGGTATGATAGAGCCAACGTCATGGAAACACATTTAAGAATTTGAGATCACTCAGGCCATGAGTAAAATTCATCCCCACTATCTGCCCACTATGAATATAGGTGAAATATTTAGCCAGCATATTGGCGTTGTTAATAACATTTTTTTCTGCATCTGCTGATCTGCTCTAATAGCTAGTACGATTTTAATCAAAATAGGCAGGGGTGAAATGTTCATTATGTGTATTTGTTCAGTTTGTAACAAGAGCTCGCAGGATGGACCAAAGGAATACATTCATTCACGAGGTTTCGCGATAACCCAGTACTCTTGAGGCTCGATTACAAGACCTCCTGTAAATGCTCTGGGATCACAGCTCGGTAGAGGTTTATCCCTGGCCTCTTCAAACGTGAAGTGCTGGACGAGCGTCGTGATGAATAAGAACAACCGGAACTTAGCGAACACTTCCCCAACACAGGACCTCTTCCCGATACTGAACGCCATCATGCTGAAACAAGAAAAACTTGCGGCTTTACTCATACTGAGGAAGCGTCTCCAAATATCGTTCGGTTTTTCGTCGAGAAATCTGTGATTTTTTCTCCATATCGCGAATTCCAAAGGTGAGAGAGAATCGAGAATAATTTTCACAAAAACTGAATGATTCCCTAAATCGGGTTTCTTTTGCTTTATTGATCGGTTTTCATTCGAATAATTTTTCTTGAAAGAAAAACGATGTCGCGAATCAGTCGAGAATGCTTCGAGAATGCGTTGTCAGTGGAGATAAACGATTAAAAACCGATTGAAAATAGTGCCGCTTTGTCTTCGCCTAGCCTGGTACCCTGCCAGGCGTGTTACATTGCTGAAATATACCTGTAGACTAGGGAACCAGGTTACTGGTTCTATGCACAACTAAATATCCCATGCATGTGTTCGGCCCCACTGACAAACCCATAATACATACATTCACAGAAGTGTATTCGCAATTTATATGTCCGTTATTATAGATAGAACACGCATGAAAGCAAAATATAATGTTGACGATATTCCTTTTGATTTATAATAGTCAAGATGGATCGTTTGGGCGGTCAGATGTTCAACCGGACTGACAATCGCTGGAATACCTTAAATTTATTAGGTATAATAAAATAAAGCTGATGAAAATGTGATAATTCAATGCAGTCTCTTTTAAAATAGCGGTAACATGGTATATTAGCATTACATTGTTAAAGCGGCAGACACAGCTACATTTTATCTGGGCATATACTTTATGTAGCACCCTCAAACATAGCCGAGTAACAGCTGTTAATCTGTGAATGGCGTAATTGTATTCATTCGCCTATCGAGTGTTTCGCGATATTTTCTCGAAGCTTTCTCGATTAAAATTTCTCGACATTCTCTCGATCAACATAAAACCATAGATTCTCGACGGGCAAAAAGGACGAATAAAACATGAGATTGATCTAATCAAAACCCCTCGGCTTTCCCAGTGATTGTGACCCATGTGTAGTGTGAATTGGGGAAGATATAGTTCTATGTGGGATGATCAAGATATACCGGTAGTACATTCAGGCATATAGGACAGAAATAGAAAATTATATATCTGTAAAGGGGCATAACTCTGTAAAAATATGGGTCGAGGGGAGCCACTTTCGATAAGCGTCTGATTTAGCACTCTGTAAAATAAGAACCGAGACGACTAAGCTGTACCGAACATGGATCTGCAGATTTAACTTGTACATTCAGCTACAAATAACAAAATCGGAGATTATTACATCCGAAAGGGGCATAACTCTATAAGCCGAGGCGAGTAATCCTTTGTTGGCTTGTAGAATACAACAATATAAATAAGTTTCCAAAATATAGTAGCTATACCGAACACAGTTCTGCAGATATAGTTGGTTACATTCAGGCCTATAGGACAGAAATATAAATTAATATATCAGTAAAGGGGCATAACTCTGTAAAGTATGAGCCGAGGGGAGCCACTTTCGATAGGCGTCTGACTTAGCACTACTGTAAAATAAGAACCGAGACGAATAAGCTGTACCGAACACGGATCTGCAGATATAACTTGTACATTCAACTACAGATAACAAAATCGGAGATTATTACATCCGAAAGGGGCATAACTCTATAACCCGAAGCGAGTAATCCTTTGTTGGCTTGTAGAATACAACAATATAAATAAGTTTCCAAAATATAGTAGCTATACCGAACACAGTTCTGCAGATATAGTTGGTCACATTCAGGCATATAGGACAGAAATAGAAATTAATATATCTGTAAAGGGGCAGAACTCTGTAAAATATGGGCCGAGGGAAGCCACTTTCAATAGGCGTCTGACTTAGCACTAGATAAATAAGTGTTGAATATTTGGTGGTTGTATCTCAAGCGGTTTTGCCTAAAATGCGTTAACGGACGGACGTACGGACATACGGACGTACATGGCAACTTCCCACTTCCCTTATATGTGTTGTAATACCCCGAGGTCAAAATGGCCGCGGGGTAAAAAACGATATTGAGATAATCGATAGAAAATTTTGAAAACGATTTAGTTTTTAAAATATTTTTCTCGCGATATTCTCTCGATAAATTTCCGTTATGATTGGGATTTCTTCGAGAAAATCAAAGAAAATTCTCGATTGAAGGAAAAACGATTAATGGAGACGCCTCCTGAGGACACAAGGTAAATAAGCCTGCATGATCTAAGTTAAAATTTAGTCCGACATACTAGGTAACGTAACCCATCTTCTACGACGATGTATAATTTCTGAAACATCTACGACGATGTATAATTTCTGAAACATTGGCGTCACTGGCTAGGGATATACATGACATATTGCCGGAGAAATGGCGATGGTAATATCTATAAGTGACGAAAATCGTACAACGTCCGAATAGATTTTAAAGAAATTTTTCACTGACGAGAGGTCGCGTAGCGCAGTTATTCATCTCTTTGTGAAGATATCTGTAACCCACTTCACAGCAATAGGCCAAAAAATAAGCGTCATTTTCGCCGGAAGGATTTTATTATTATGGATAGCAAAGTCTTTGAATATTAACTGTCGGCGTTCCACTGTAGTTACTAACGCGTTTTTCAACCAAACAAAATGTAGTTGGGGGTTTGAAAATGCTGTTAGTATGCACGACGGAATATCAGCAGCTAATAAACAAGAAAGTTGTTATCCATAATAATGGTTACTAGTTTGCAACTTTTAAAATGCCTGTCAAATAACTATCATTTGTTGATAGTGTTACATCAGATAGCTCTTTCTATGTATTATTTGTGGAAGACGGCAGCCTACTGAATACCAGACCTTACGCCTGTATGATATCTAAGCATTACATCCTCTACTGATGGTCAAACGTGGTTCGTAATGGAGCTTTCTCTTACAGGCAAGCGTTTGATCCGTCATTCACTGAGCGATCCCCATCTTAGACTGGTTACCTCCCTTCATTTTCAAAACGAGACAACTGGTGTCTACCATTCTGTTGTAGAATTGTGTTTGAATATATACATGATTCACCCGGATTTATCCAAACACAATGATCTACATACAGTCTACAATTTAAACTGGTTGTGAATTTTCTAGAGTATCTGCTTTGCTCCTGACTCCAACTCCCCTAATGACGCTATCGCTAACAAAATCACCAATGAAATGAAGAAATAAATACTTTGTCTATTTTCCCAGAAGGAAGATGATGTTAAAACCTTTCGATGATAGAAAATACACGAATATATTGATATTGCATTAAATGGTGTGCATACGGCCCTAAATCTCGAAGTTAGAATGAGTCAGTGCATCATCACGATGGAGGCTTATATATACAGTCTTCGTTTGATGCATTGAGAACATGTCCAAACCGTGAAAGTTTAAAATCATTTCTGTATGTTGCAACATCATATATAAACATTTATATATTAAATATAGGACTTCGACATGCATTCAAAATATCTTACTTTTGTCTGTTGATGTGATCCACCGACACAAGCCTCCCGTTACCGTCCAAAAATCTCTCCGGCTGGAATTGCCAAGGGTTTTCCCAGACATTCTCCCGGTGGTGAGCTGCCCAGTAGTTGGCATATACCTTGAGAATCAAAAGCGATATACGTACCCAAAGAGGGAATAGTTTGTATATTCTATGAATATATTCCATGTGTTAACCATCCCAATGTTCTTCATCATCACATTCCACATCTATGAACTGTATTTATATTATAAACATCATTTTTCAATAATTTGCTGATTTTCGGCAACAGTGACCTTGACCCCTATTCGATAGCCTCAAGAGCTAAATGACAAAGCGCCCGCCCTCTTCTAAAACTTCTGAAACATTGATTTTAATGAGTATATTTTGTTTGAAAATTTGTGAGAAATATCAAATGATAATACTGGAAATTGATATTGGATTGGTAAAAGTAAATGATATCAGAGATTGGAACAGTGCATCAATTCCACGAAATATTCAACCAAATGTAATTCCGTAACAAAATTCAAAATTTCGGTTATGTCCTTCCTGGACAATTTTGCCCATGTTGTTGACCAGTCATTATCGCTCTTTCACATTTAATCGAATACACGTGCCTTCCCGGGGACATAACAACAGAATTCATGTGCTTCGGTCTGTCCTCAGAATTTTTTAGACCGAATAAAATCGAAACTTGTAAAATAGGAAAAATCGAAACTTCTTAAAAGATGGACCAAAATGTAATTCCGTAACGCAGGTTTGCTTAACCACATTTATCAATTTGAAACTTTACTTGATGGAAATCAGATATAATGTAGTCCAGGCGCTCAGGATTCGAATAAAATCAGGAATTGAATGAGAAACGTTCGAGTTTTGATGGAATATATATGTAACCTACACGTCTTCATAAGGAGGTTAATTCACTGTAATTCCGTAACGCGGTATTCGAATGTCACGTGACCAGGTAGAAAACAATTGTATTTCCCTTTTTTTCTCTCATCCTACAGTTCTTAGTAATAGAATTAGAAAAATGATATTCCAAAACAGATTTTCCCATGGACGAGTAATAACAGGGGTTCAGAAGAAGAAAAAATATGGGTACCTTGTAATTTCGTAACGCTGGAATTGATGAGTGGTATAAAGCAAACTTAAAGTTATTGAACATTTACGAACTTGCACGTTGATCGAATGACCAGGTTGACATTTGAGTTACGATGACGATGTATTGTTCCAGTTCCAGTTTGTTAACTGAATATTATCTGGTATTTTTTTTATTTTTTGAGCATGTTTGAATGATACTTGGAGGGAATATTTCGGAAGAAACCTGATGAGAAAGCGATCAGCGGCAGTGAACTTTAACATTAAGTTTTTGTTTTTTTCACGCACGTCGGGAGTGAAACGCGGTTGTCGAAGAAATACACACATTCCCGTGACACAGCATGCATCGATTTCAGAATTATAAATGGCCTATCTCACATATTTTGAAGGGATTTCCCACAACAGTCAACAACGAGTTTAGAAATAATGATTTTGTAGAACCATCATCCTTGACTGTCAGAGATTGCGTTCTCCACTTATACCAGTATATTTTCTGTGGCGTGAAACAACTTTACGTAAATTCACCGAGGGAATACAAAATATTGAAAGTTATTCCGTTACATTTCAGAGGCAAACAATTTGACGGTAAAACCACCTAAATAACAGTTTTATATTGAAGTAATACTTGGGAAAAGTGCACATCATAGAAATCACATATTTTTACTACGTTTTTTTTATATACTAATAAAGTATGTGTTAATAACAAAATACAAGAAATGGATTTTAGGGCTAAGCTGTGTACTCAACATGCTATATTTGAAAAAAAAACTAACATGCTGAACATTCAATTTCTTTGCTTATATTATTAGCCTCAAAACATTGAGCCTTCACCATGATAGAGATGATAAAATCGCATGTGAACTGAAAAAAACCTCAAATCCAAAGTGAGGTAGGCTGAAATTCAATTGTAAATTTTCCTTAAAATAGGTGAAATTTTAGCTGTTGGTCACAGTTATGACAGATATACTCAGTTCATTATTCATTACCATTTCATATGAATGAATAAATAAACGTCGGATTTGTGAAATATATCGGGTAACTTCAGATAAAGAAAAGTTAGCGCACCCCTTACAGGAAACTGCGTGGTGGCCCGGAGGTGGGCCAGCTGTGGGTGGGAAGATAGTAGAAAATGTCTTCCCTGACGATCAAATACCATTCGGACAAGACGGAGGATAACATCCAAGTTTACAGTATCAATTTATCGTCTGATTATCATTTCAACAACGATCCACTTATCATTAAACTATCATACCAATCAGCTTACATACTGGATTATCATTCCGATATCTCAGTGATTATCGCAATGTCATTGGACAATCATTTCAGTGACCCCTCAGTTATATTTGTACTGTCATTTGGGCTCCCGTTATCATCCAAGTATCAAACCATGAAAGGAATATCATTGTATGCTCTATCAATGTAAGGAAAGATCATATCCTGTAAATTAGTGTATATTTGCATGGTTATGCTAACTAACATGATGCTATAAATAAAAGTTCTACGATATTATGTTCAAACTGAATTACTGGACTGCACATTTATTTGTCATGTTCTAGGGAGTTAAATACTAACATCAGATATTGATTGGTTGAGTTACAAACGTTACGTGTAGTCAGTAACCCATATTAGTGGTGCTTCCTGAAGAATACTGATAATCTCCCGAAGAAGATAGAACACGACAAGTTTGGTTATCAGCTATACTTCATATAGAAACTATGGGAAAATATCGCTTGATCAAGAGATGTATTAATAACGTATTCCGCCCAGTTAACTAACTAAGTGTACCAGATATCGAAACAGCGCCACCATAGTTCAAGATCACCCAAAAATTCCCCTACAGTATCAATCCATGACTTGGAACTGGAAATATCGCGAATCTAATAAAAGTTAACAGACGGTCAGATGTATAAAACTCGTTATCGCATTATGCACGAATTTGTCTCGCGAAGGGCGTGTGAAAACTAACAGTTCTCGTTCGTTTCGGGTTCTTAATTATCATAAGTTAGATTATGTATTCAGTTGAATCTTACGGTTGTATTTGCAGGAATGAAGAACTCTCGAAATTCCACGTCACGTGTAGTACAATGAGGAAGTGCGAGAGGAACGTGCGAAATGAGTCTTAGTAATTCCAATATGGCGGCCTCTGTGTAAGGCATCTCTGGTTTGTCATCAAGACGTGGGGCCCGATTCCCTCCAATCACCCTCTCTATTTCACTTGCAATTCTATCTCTCACCTCCGGTCTATGTAACATAATTAAGAATACTGACATCAAGGCTCCGTAAGTGGTAAGAACACCTAGGAATAAAATATGAGTGAAATTATTCATAAATTTGAATTTGCGGAAGCTGAGCGGTTGCTGTCTGTTCTTAGAACACTATCTAATTTACTAGCTGATAGTACTGTGCAGCCAAGGAATATATCTGGTGATACATGTAGCACAATAATTTTAAACTAGATGGATAATTTCTGTATATAACACAAGAGGATTTTTTAATTCTTTGATATAACTTTTAAGATTCCTTGTTATCAACCAGCATAATATACTGTATTCATCAATATACAGTATCGATGTGACTTTGTTTACAGTTAATTCAATATTGCAAAGATAATCACAAAAACCGTGCAAGTACAAAGACACACCGACTATCATCGATCATGTTATACATACAAATTTCTAAAGCCCATTTACAGCTGGCATCGATGGCGGGCTGGCCTATTCGGGAGTCCGAGCGCTCTTGAATCATATCTGTGCAGAACTGGAGGACACCAAGCAACAAGAGCAAAGAAATCAAATTTCAAATCGTGAAGTATGGAGAGAACCAAAATCTGTTTCAACCCCACAGAACCGTTCTGAACAACTTACATCATCTTTTCCGATTTTATAACCATAAAAGCTATGCCAAAATACCAAGAAATACTGAACCTGCTCCGATCATTTCCCCATTGATAGCTCTAATTTTGTCGTCTGTCAGCCATGTTGTCCCGAGTTCATCACGTGACTCTTCTTGGGTTCGAAGCATCACATCTACAAGTCCCCTCGCGTGTTCTGGATGGTAAGTGAGCTGTGGGTAAGATATAGCAAAGGTTTTTTATGCTTTACTCTGTGTTTCTGTCTTGGGGGAGCGGGGAAAAGTGAGATACTATTTCTGATAAGGCTTAATTATCTACACACAGTCCAGAATAGTAATCTTGCCAAAATTTGTTTCGGGTGTCAAATATTCGAACAAACCTGACACTCGAAGTAGATATATATATTTCAAACTTATATTATGATTGTACTGGATGTTCACAATGTTAGAGAAACCGTCGATGGTAACACATCGTCACTACTGTAGTTTTACTATGTTGCCGTGTGCAGATGAATATGTTAGCGATCCTTATAAGTGGATCGAATTATATATCGATCAAGTTACTGAGCTGTTGTAGTGGCAATTATTTGAAAGTTGTGTAGTAGGAAGGAATCTTTTATAAGATGAATCCTGTTTGAATATAGTAAAGTCTTATATCAAAACGTTCCTTATCCCATACACAATCCCACTATAACATGTTTGACATGTAATTATATATAGATAAATAAAACTCCACCAAGCAATTGCTCTCTGCCAGTGAAAGTCCGCGAAGTGTATTCTCCAAAGAATGTTTTGATATATGACTCAACAGTACTTAAACAGAATACACCCAATAAGAGACTCTTTACTATACACGACTTAAATGTAAATAATTTCCATTACAATAAGTGAAAGAAATTAGATCACCCTTTACAATCCTTAAAGACTACACAGGACAATGATAGGAGAAGTTCAACTATCAATCCACCTGTTGAAATTAAAATTACACCTACGTCCTTAACTCATGTCGCTATAGACATCTATAGCATCAGGAGGTAGGGTGATCCTGAACATTCAATTATTTTTATGATGTATATAATAATAGTAATCATTCATATAAGAATTCTATGTTGGAAAGGAAGATGTCAATCTACACCTTAAATTCTCATCTGCTGACCGTATTACCTTCTGCTTATGGAAAAACTCATCATCATACCGTCTTTCGGCCTCATAAAATAATGTGTAATTGCGTCCAATACCGAACGGGAGGCGTAAAAGTAAAGGGAAAGTGTTGAGCAGCTTGTCTTTCCAGGGAGATCCCAGAGGCGTTTGGGTCAATATCATAGAAACTATCGTTTGTATTTCACTGGAATCGTATTCGTATCTTCTACCTACCAGCTGGAAAAAAAATTAAATTGATCAGAGATCACAGGTGGAACATCACTTGTCAACAGCGTATGTCTATGTTGTGTCATTTGACAGAGAATTAACACCTTCTCATACAGATATGTACATGTATGCTGGTATATGCTATATATTGAAGAACGATTCCTATAAGTCTGGCAGTCCTAGTCAGAGCAATATACTTTCTGATATTTTTTCCTTGTTAATTTTATCAATATGTATATGTTTTGATGAGATTGTGGGGTAATATTACTTCTCCTCTAGTGGGAACTATATAAAGTGACAAAAGAAACGCAATTCCGTTCCGAATACAGATTGTTGTATTCGGATCAGTACATTTTCGCAAAAGCTTATCAAATTATTCCAGCACGGGATATCCAGTGTGCATTAACCATTGTGCAATGAAATGTACTTACGATAAACATACACGGAAAAAATTGTAACTGGATGGAGTTTTTTGCAATATTTGAAAAAAAATATATTTAACTCTTTCAGCATAAGATTTATAGAAAAGGTATCGTTCAGCAGAAAATGACAAAACATCAGTATGGGATAAAATGTATAAATCCCTATCATTAGATTGACTGGAGTTGTACTTGGTGCATTCTCTCATGCCATCAGATTGTATGTATCGATGGAAAGTGGGCTTGTATTGGGCGTTGACATTCCCGGGAGAAATAACGTGAACCCCCAGAAGAACCCCGGCCAGTGGTTTTCTCTGGACTTGAAATTGGAGAACAACACTACTCGAATTTCCGAAGATATAGTTTTTACTATATATGAATCTCGAACCAGCTACGACATTTCACGTAATTTGTGGATGGTGGCGATAGGAGGCTATGGTGGACTAAATTCTAATTTGGAATCTCCAAACATTCATTTTTATTCCGTCCTGCAGGAATGTGTTTACATGTGTTTGCATGCAAACTCATCAAATTGTCAGTGCAGTTATGACAATGAAATTGGTTAACTTTCTCCAAACTATAACATAAGCATCAGACTCGAGATTCACAAAATACAAATCCAAAGCAATTACACAATCTGTTCGTCACAAATAACGTGTGCATACATGTCTTACAATACCTGACCTAAAAGGTCATGGAATGAAATACCGGCAACAGCTTTGTCAAAACAAACAGAACTGAAAATTAGAATACATCATAATACATATATGCACTGTGACATTTAAAATACGACTTCTAGTCTGCGTGCGCAAATTACTACAATACAATTGGCATAAGTCTGGTGATTGAAAAGTCGATCTTTACGTAGAAGTATGGTGGCTAAAAAAAATCGGTATTCCACACCCTGGTAGAGGGCCTGGTGGAGGGGCTGTGCGGGGAAATCCTTAAACGCAATCTTTTAAAACGTGGTGAAAACGATGTCAACAAGAAGTCACGTGACCCCACAAGCAGATATACTGACTGCATATTTCTAAAAACATCACAAGAACAAGTTACATTCTGTGAATACAATTTCTGCAAGAATGGAAATTTAGAAAATTTGAATTTCTTTCTAAAATGTGATATATGCCTTAAATTATTTTCTTCTGCAAAATAATGTTTTTGGTAGCCAGAGACTTATGACATCCTTTGAAGAAAACTGAACCATTAGAACCTATCCCGGAATACATAGCCCTGAAAATGCAGGAACAGTTTTTGAACCGCCCACGAAAAGGAAACACGATAGAATACATTAGAAGAATCAACGTTTAAATTGCTAGTTTCAGTCATGCCCTCATAGCCTACATTTGGGTTTTACTTAGCCCCAGCAGGAACCTAATGATACTGTCATTAGGTCCCACGTACATCCTAGCCACCATCGTCGTGTAGAAGCCCGAATCGTATAAACAATGATTTAGTTGTTCCTTACCATGCATTTTCCGATAAAACGTATCATGAACTAGTCCGAATCGTCCGAACGGCCAACATCTGTTGTCTTTTGGAGTGGGTTTCGCCGCCTTTTGTACCAGTCGCCGCTGAAAACAGCTCCGCCATGTTTGTTTCCACGCCGGAGTGTCAACTGCGCAAACGGTGACCGCAATAAACACCATACACGCCACCGTTTGCGCAGTTGACACTCCGGCGTGGAAACAAACATGGCGAAGCTGTTTGAAATTTTCAGCCGCGACTGGTACAAAAGGCGGCGAAACCCACTTCAAAAGACAACAGATGTTGGCCGTTCAGACGATTCGGACTAGTTCATGATACGTTTTATCGGAAAATGCATGGTAAGGAGCAACTAAATCATTGTTTATACGATTCGGGCTTCTACACGACGATGGTGGCTAGGATGTACGTGGGACCTAATGACAGTATCATTAGGTCCCTGCTGGGGCTAGGTTTTACTCACAATGACCTCAATATTATAGCCTACAAAGTCACAGAGTGGTAGCTCTTAAATGCTGTCTTATTTAGGCATGATGCGGTATATTTGTTAATAATAAAACCAAACAAGATAGGCCGTTAATAACTTACCAAAATGGAAATGATATTTAGCAAAGAGAAATGCAAAATCTCTCCAAGTTGAAACGCGTTCCCATTTTTCTTTGTTATCCATTCCACCACATTTTCCAGTTCTTCTTGAACGGTACTCTCCATCTCTTTCACGCCCTCTCCGTACATCTTCAACGTCTTGTGTAACATTTTCCGTTGCTTCGCCCATTCTACATTAGGCGATATTGTGCTGGTAGAGTTCCGGCCGATATTGGTGTATTGTACAAACTTTTGGGGCCGACCCGAAAAGGCGACAGCGAGTTTCTCGCAGAACAGTGCCTCTCGTATAGCATCACAGCTGTTTAAGACAACACATGTCTCCCCTAATATGTTAATGGATATGATATCACCGTAGATTTTCGACAACTCTGACGAATACACGTGGAGACCGGACGAGGAGATGTCAAGAAAACTTCCTATGAGAGGTAATCCTTTCGGTCCCGGGGGTAACCTGTATTTACCTCGCGGTTTGTAAATCCAAATCAGCATTAAACAGAGTAGAACGCAAACTATTGTCCATATTAGCTCCATTGTGTATCTGTATACCTTGAGACTAAGAAAGTAGGGCGAAGTTGAATAACTGGACAACGAACACATACATGATCAGCATGTGTGTTCGTGTGGAGGAATACAGGGTCAACATGGCAGACTATATTCGCTAACCCAGTTTCTCCGATATGATATGAACTAAACTAATATATGATATAATATACCAGTGTTACATCATAGTTTCGATTTCACTTCAGTGAGTTGAGGACTTCTATATAACGAGCCTATTGAAACACAGTGGCAAAAAAATGCGTATATTATACAACATTATGTGCAATCTCCTCGGCATCGCATTATTTTGCTAATTTCATGCGTAGAGACCAATTTACATTCGTGGAAGACAACCTTTCGATTTCAAATCAGTTAACGAATATCCGGATATAAGTTACATATTACGTTCCTGCTTGACGAACTACCGGTCCGGGCGTCGATATATGTATGTAACTCAACTGCATGGTATTGATGTGTTTTGTTTCATTTACTAGCGCTTAACGGCTCGCTACGCGGGCATGTAGATCACAATGTAATTCATATTCACGAATAAAGTTCAGCGATTTAATATTTTATAATTGATACTACAGGAACCTGTGGAAATACACGGGCATGTTCTTATTGGTTAACAGCTCCCTTGTTCAGCACAAAATAAAAATTAATGGCACAACCACTCGTAAGGGTTTTTCGATGAGGTAAGATTCATGACTGCACGCCAAGTGGTTCCCGAACTTAAAAATGGGTGATATATATTAGAGTGTGGGGTGAAATCCTTTGTCTTCTCGGTTGGAATAAATCATTGTTTCAAAACCATTGCCATGCGATGGCGCTATTATTATATAATTTAAAAAAAACATACACGTTTGGCAAATATATAGAAGACGGATGGATATATACTGCACATACACTTAGCAATCATTAGGTAGTTTAAGGTATCACAGCCTAATAAGTCACCTTACTATTTTACGGTAATCCACACCGTGGTCAAACAATGTGGACATATATGATTCACTGGCCAATGAGTACCTTTTATATTATTATCTCAATACTGTAATTTTTTCAACAACACAACATATTTTTTCATATATAGTATACGGTATTTTACACGAGCCTCAAATATTATTCCCATAGCAGAATAGCTACATTTTATATACTTATAACACAGGGAAATTGGGTGTATCCAGCACCACCCCACCTCCTGTGACTCTATCCAAAATACTAGTAGTTGTATGTCACTCTTTTGAGTAAACCAGAGACTCTACAATTAATTTATTGTAGAGTCTCTGAGTAAACCTTTAAAATGCCGTATTAATTGGATCTCCACATCAATCGTTTATCAAGTTATGGGACAACACAATTTTGGCGACCGTTCTCTGCTGAATGTAGGATTTGTCATAATAAATAGAGCCTCTGGATACATGTATACCACCAGCTTCTTCACTGATTTAATGGGGTGTATGGTCGATTATACACTTTGTTATCTCTCAGTTCCTTGAATGGAGTATGGAATCTGGCCTTTGACTCTAGACTGGTCTCAACTCATGAGCTTGAAATCAACTATTCTGCTCTTTAAACAATTGCACAGGTTTATTTGGCTTCTGTCTAAACCTGCGATGAATGACATATCAATACGGATAATAAGCTTATGCAATATATGGCCCATTCTCCAGATCAATACCTTCCGAACTGTGTAAAGATTATATCTCTAGGTCGCGTGGTTGTCGAGTTATAAAGACACAAGCGTAAACTTTATGCACACAAGCGGTAATTATCACGATCAATATGAGCATGCCCAAATTAATCTGATAAACCGAGGTATGCACCGAAATGACTGCAACACAAAACTGAGGTATTTTATTTCTTGTAGTTTACTTGCTGTTGTCGACATGGAATTTTGCCCGCTTCAGCATCATATATTACATTGTGACAATTCCATAAAGTGACTCCTGTCGTGTTTTGAAATGACAGGTTTTTCCATGCATAGTCCCATAGATCATAGAGTATTCCCTTCTCTGTGTTGGTAAATGGCTCAAAAGCCGAGTATGGAAAATGTACATAGGGGAACACATCCAACACTATATTATACAGATATTGCGGTGTGAGATGTGACATTAACATTTGTCAGCTCGAGACAGGCAATATTCAACGAGTGCGAGGCAAGAGTTGAATATTGCCTGTCGAGAGCGGGCACATTCTGATGTCATAGCCTACAGCGTGCAATATCTGTTTTATTATATCGAATGTTTCTTGATTACAAACGCAGTAAAGAAGCAATCAGAGATTGCTTAATTGTATGCCCCATTCCAATTTAAGTCCGACACTGCCCCGCTATTGTTCTGTTCTGTATTGGTTGATATTGCACGGACAAGAGACCCAGACAGACAAAGCACTTTCCTTTGCACAACTACAATGCACTGGCATCATATCATGCAAAGTTCATGCTTGTCCATACAATATGGACTGAGATCCAGCCTGGACAAATATATATATTCCATTCACTAAGGTTTGAAGAACAAAGGGCCATAACTCTTGACAATATAACCGAAACGCAAACAAACTTTACACTGCAAAATTATGGGGCATTGACCACATATCATGCAAATTTCATACCTGTCCATACAATATTAACCGAGATCCAGCCCGGGCAAGTCCCAATTCACAAAGATTTCAAGAACAAAGGGTCATAGCTCTCGAAAATATACGCGAAACACGGAGAAACTTACCGCTGCACAACTACAGGGCATTGACCACATATCATGCAAATTTCATAATTGTCCATACAATATTAACCAAGATCCAGCCCGGACAAGTCCCAATTCACGGAGATTTCAGGAACCAAGGGCCATAACTCTTGAAAATATAACCGAAACTCGACACACTGGCAACATTTCATGCAAGTTTTATTCCTGTCCATCAAATATTAACCGAGATATTGCGCGGACAAGAAATTCGGACGGACAGAAGGACAGACGGACGGACGGACGGATGGATGGACAGACGGACGCTACGACAGACTGACGGACGGACAGACGGACAAAGCGATCGCTATATGCCCCCCAGGGGGCATAAAAATACCAAAAGAAGGGAATATGCAAGCCTATGCTCCACGTCCAATAACAGCGAAAGGATGACATCGACATGTAACCGTGGATCGATAGTATGAGGTACCGGATGAACTGGATGTTTGTGAACTAGTCTGTGAATGTCTTCATCTCTGGTCGTGAAAACAGTGAATTGAGTACGGTATCAAATTGGTCCGTGTAACCTTGCACAGTTCAATTTTCGTTTTTGGTTTCTCAAAATCAAAAATTGAAATTTGACCGTCAATTTTCAATTTTCGTATTTTGTTTTTGTAATCTCAAAAACAGAAATTGAAATTTGACCGTCAATTTTCAATTTTCGTTTTTTTGTTTTTGCTTTCTCAAAATCAAAAATTGAAATTTGACCGTTAATTTGCGATTTTTGATTTTGGGATCACAACAACAAAAAACAAAAATAGAAATTTGACAGTCAATTTTCAATTTTCGTTTTTCGTTTTGCTTTTCGCAAAAATGAAAATCAAACATTGAAAATTGCCTCAATTTGTCCGTTTTTGGTTTTTTGATTTTAACTTTGACTATCAATGTTGAGTTCGCACGCGAATGACGTCATATTCAGTACGACGAGTAGAATAGAAAACGCAAATCGTGTTGTATACGAGGTGTGAAGCGTGAGAGGCATGTGGCCCACCAGACCACCCTCACGAGCCAGTGTATCGATCGATTTGTTGGCGTATCTATACACTGGCTTGTTTAGTTGCTCACAGTAGTTCTGGATAAAAATAGATCAAGGGATATCCTCTAAATCGAACCAATCAGTGATCAGGCTCAGATAGCTCATTACGCCAATCCACTGCACGGTTTGAGATGTGAGAGGTTTGAATTTCATCGCTGGCGTAACTCCTTTGATGTCAGACTGAAATTGACATCGAGAGTCAAAGCAAAATTCACCGGCTTGGGATAACGATATGCTAATTCAAAATAACCTAAGGGGATGCAATTTTCGAAATTGAGGCAACGGCTCAAGGCAACGATTCAAGAACTCACTCGAATCACCAAAAGTGTCCAGGTATGAGGATTTACGATTTACCTGGACTTGTGAAGATGCACCAGACAGGTCTGGACGGGAGGCAGCCCGCTGTTCTCCTTGGTTATTGGCATTGAGGCTTTAGCTAATCAGGACGCAGTCTCAGATTTTCTCCGTTCTAAAAATATATGTTTGGAGCCCTATAAAAGCGAACAACATTCATGCTCACAACCGCTATTCGGTTTATATGATGCTTTATTGCATTTTGTGCATTGTAGGAGCGCATTAAAATAAACTTATTACTGCGTCTCCCACTTAGTTTGAAATACACAGCATTCATTACAACCGCTATTTATTATTGATTTAAAATATAGTACTTATAAAGATACCAATAAAGATGTTTTACCAATAAGAATAATCATCGCGGTGATGGGCCTCGAAATCCGAATATGGCAGGCGGCTCGTAAACCACCATTGCAAACAAGACGCCAGGCGTCTGAATGATTCAACGTTTCAGGTCTTCCTTCTCTGTTGTTGAAACCTGGAGCGTTAAAGCGTCAGATGCCACGATTTACACCAGACGCCTGAATGATTTAACGCTTAACGCTTCAGGCCCAATCTTCCTTCTCTATTGGGACCTGGATCGTTGGAGCGTTCAGATGCCCGTCAACGTTCAGCATCAAAAACGCTTCAGCGCTTTAAGTGCGGGTGTCAAACGCTTCAACGCTGGAAGTTTCTTTGGGGGTTATGATTAGGGTACCCACGTATTTATTATACTACCCTACTTTAATGAAACTCCCATGTGTATCAACCCCGTTGTTCACCATATCATGATTCACGCCTGCTGCACATAGGCCTACTCGATCTTGCACATGCGTATTTGGCCCATAATAATCTAGCTCGAATAACTGGCTCCAGGGACCTATAGTATAGTAAAACTCGCATATCTTTCACCCTCTGATTTTCCATATTATGCTCCACACCTGCCTATACAACACGGTTTGCGCTTTCCATACTACTCCGCTGGCCGAAAGTGACATCAAAAACCATGCGCGTGCGCAGTTAACATTGACACGTCAAAGTTAAAATCAAAAAACGAAAAACGGACAAGTCGGGGCAATTTTCGACATTTGATTTTCATTTTTCCGCCAAGTAAAATGAAAAACGAAAATTGAAAATCGAATGTCAAATTTCAATTTTTGATTTTGAGAAACCGAAAAAGAAAAACGAAAATTGAAATTGACGTTTCAATTTTTGATTTTGAGAAACCAAAAACAAAAAAACCAAAATTGAATTGTGCAAGGTTACACGAACCCAAATTGAGTCCTGCAAAATATTGGTCGTTTCAAGAAGATTTGGAGCACAAAAAGGCCAGAACTTCCCGGTGAAGTCGCCGAAACTCATTTAGCTGTAAAATGTTGGATCGCGAATTCTATATCTCTCTTTATCAACGGCGTGACTCAAAAGTAAAATCGAACGTATCCATACCCCTTGATGTAAGTTTGAATAACATTTGTCGTCTGACAACCGTAAAACGGGTGAAGGTAAATAAAAAATGCTGGATATCTTCCGGGACACCGGATGTGTTACAATACCTTGTGGGGTGTACACTGAATCTGTGCTAGAAAGTGTTTAGGGGGAGGTGGCCAAACTTCAATCTGAAGAGCTGCACATCATGTAATCGGGAAGGCATACTGAAGTCAGACCCTGACTTAGCTGTAGAATTATTAAAATATGTGGTAAAAACGCCCCTTATCTGGCGAGTCCCACTTCGTTTGCTACATCCGATAAAATTCAGGCTTTATGTAGGGCATACACTGTAGCCTCTGATACTGTTACCCCAACTTGGATTGTTACCGTGGGGAAAGACAAAGCCGACTTGGCAAGGGAGTCGGCCCATTCATTTCCCGTTAAACCACAGTGCCCCGGGGTCCATTCGAAAAACACTGAAACATTCTGGTGGCGTAAGGATGATAGAGTAAAAAGTATTTCATATCAAATACTGGAATATTTTGAATAATTGTAATTAAGAGAGGCCTGTAATGCACTTAAAGAATCTGTCAAAATAACAGCTCTTGATGGCTTGGACTCCCCTAACCAGCGTAAAGCCATAATAATTGCTATAATCTCAGTGGTGAAAACAGATATATGGTCAGATAATCTATAGGATGCAGAGTATTTAAACCCCTGCACACTTAGAGCCATCGGTAAATACCTGTCGATACTGTGACCAGTTACTATGTATGTGTTCTCTGGCACAGGATTCAATAATATGGGGTCTGATTTTTTAGTTGTCTTGCTGAAGTTAGTCTTGTTATGTCAAGCTTTCATACTTTCGCATCATATATAAAAATTAAATGGATGAAGAGAGTAGCACAAAGTAACGTAATTCTCGGCCTAATAATTCATACAACCCTGCCTGTAGGGCCCAACATTTGGAACATTGGCTCTGTTTTGGCATGATGCTCTAAGGGCATGGGCTCAGTTTTTAGAAGGGAGAACAATAACTTGTCAATAGAGCTTAGAGGTCGCGTGACTGTATGATGTCATGTTGGCGGGTCGTCTCAGTATAGATTTACTATATGTGAAGGACATTCTATGGAATTTTGACGGCAATTTACACCTATTAAGTTTGAAGTATTCACTCTTCGAACAGTAAATAATTTCACAAAACCACAGTTTAGATAAAGAAATCAATAATTTTATCACAGTAGCAACAGCCTCGGAGACTCTGTGTTTGTATGTGCTCAGTCTTGTAAACTGTGAGTTTATGAGTAATTTGGGTTTTGCCATAATGTGTAAAACATATGGAGGTTTATCGTATATAATTGTCTGTAATATTTATCAGCGATGAACGTTATCTATATTCATTTGTATTAACGGTATTTTCTTCGATGAAGTGAACGTACGCATTTGCATTGAGTAACTGTTAATGGCTATTGAATAATAATTGATAACGATAACGGAACAATAATAGTTATGTATTGAAAGAGATTATTCCGTGTATTTCAGACAACCTGTTTTGTGTGTTCGGTTGGAACTGTTTGGGCCGGAATTATTGTTCGCCATTGGATGGGGTGTTAACCGGAAGACTATACTGTAAAGTCATGTGACTCTGTCAGTATGTCGGCACCTCTTCCCACTTCCCTTATATGTGTTGTAATCAGATGTACGGCACAGACGCTACAGGTCGTGACCGGACATTACGTTGATTAACGGGTACCATTGGACTGTGTGCAGAACAGGCCGTGTTCATAAGTTCGCTATCTCCGGTGGGAATTAAAAAGTTGAACTGTGTTTGTGCGTGACAAACGGGCTGTGTCATAATATGTCTCGTGAATATTAGTCGCGGCCGTTATGTATATGTATATCGTGTTTGAGGATCTATATAAATGTTAAATGTTTTCTTAGTGTAAATTAGTAAATTAGTGTTGTCAATTAGTCTGGTTGACGCTACGTCACAGGTTCATCGTGACACATGGCTTCAGCATTTCCGAGAACAATATTAATGGAAGGTAGGACGTTTGAAATGTTGGACGCGTGAGCATCGATGTCCATATAAACGTAATTAAAAGGTTTTCTGCGAAAGATAGTTCTCGTGAATATATCACCCGTATTATGATATAAGGTAACTCTATATATACATGCTCTAAACGACGAAGAATCGTTCTGGAAATGTACATCTTCCCCCGATTGTGCATCCTTGTTGTTGTTGCTGCTCCCCTGACATTTCCCATACAAGAACTATTATTATCGCTTGAAATCAATTTGCAAGGCATACCAGCAACTAATAATGTATTTTTAGTTGATTCTTATAGAAACCGAACGAAACCTGTGTCCGTTAATCGCCCAGAAACATCCTGTTGTCTACAGCAGCAGGACATGGATTGATTGCAAGCCATTGATTCAAACAGACATTAAGGTGCTGCCATTCATTTAATTAGCTTGGTACCACTCTGAGGGGGATGGGAGCATTGATTGAACCACCATTCCCCAGTATGATAGTTTCGCCAGCAGAGTTGTATTGCATCTGAGTAAAGAGAAGAAATCATATGATTCGGTGGAAGGCGACATCAGAAATCTCTTTTACCCCGCCTGCGAAGGATACGTCCATCAAAATTGTTCAGGAATAATAATGCATCTACATAAATGTAAGTTTATATGTAGGCTGACGCTTGTATAATTCCCCACCTTACTTCGCATGATTTACAGAGAGGGAATTAAGGTTTAATGTCGCGTTCAGCAATGTTTCAGCAATATACCAACGATCAAACAAAATTCGAAGTATTCTACCAAAAAAAAACAACTCAACAACTCAGCAATTCAGAAGTAATCAACATAACAAACCAAAAGACAAGCAACTACACGATTTCTTTCAATTAACCTAAAATACAGTGTTCTTTTGCCCGACTGATTTACATGGGATATGAGGTGTCCAATTTGTAAAGTAGAACAAGTATTATTAAACATCTTTTTTCAACAAAAACTGGTTTGGTCGTATAATTTGCTTTCCGCAATTTGACTCGTGATATCATTCTTTGAAATACTTTCCGCTGCAGCTCTGTTCCAGTCCAGCATTCCTTCGACTTATTTAACTAAATGGCCGTTTTGATCTGGCCATGGGACGAACGGTTTCATGTATATTGTTGAATCTATCAAGTTGAACAATATCCAGAATCAAGTCGAAAATCTAAGCAATAGCTGTCTACATCCTTGTAGAGGATTATGAAAAAAATCGGTCATAATGTGTTATTTATACCATAAAATGTATTATTTTGTACTTTAATTTGGAAATATTTCACTTTCAAAAATTTTGAAAGATTACTATTTATTGTTTGGGTTGAAAATGTTTGCGATTTTGTTTAAATACATAATATTTTAAACATCTTGTTAATTCTTAATCCTTCTTTTTTAATTTTGATTCCAATATCGATGTGTATAATTACAACACATATAAGGGAAGTGGGAAGAGGTGCCGTCACATGACTTCACAGAATAGTCTGTAAATGGCGATATCTCCAACGGCAGTTGCCTGTTTTTATTAGATTGAGTTATTGGCCTTACTATCACAGTCGACGACAGATGGCGCTGCATTCCGTAACAACATGCCGCAATTGATAGGTGCAAATTTTACCTATATAAGCGATATGTTCTCTTTCTTCATCTTCGCGAATATGAGTCACTATTCCTTAATTAATAATTTGGGTGAAATTCCGAAGCCGAGAATCTCATACGGAGGAGCCCTTCGAATGGCGAGAGAGACAGAATTAAGGTTTAATGTCGCGTTCAGCAATATTTCAGCTATACAGCGACGATCAAGCATAATTCTAAGCATTCCAACAAAAACAAGTCAACAACCCAGCAATCCAGAAGTAATCAACACAACACACCAAAAACATGTACATACATTAAAACTTATACAACAAACCGATTTCTCTCAATAATCTTAAATACAGTGTTCTATGACCTGACTAAAAAGATCTTCTAAAGTAGTTGCTTGATAAAAAGTAACTCTTGTAACCTTAAAATCCTTTCGTTTTTCCTTTTTTAGTAAATTTTCGTGAGTTAATTGGGTATGGCCGATTCTACACAGCCTGATCATGAATAGCTTGACCGAAAGGGTAACTTCTCTTAGAACCAAACCAATTTTGAATAGAGAACATATTAATGAATATTCTTCTCGCTTAATTATTCCATATACCGGTAATGGTAATCTCAATTTGTGAACATGGCCCGTGAGTCAGTTGGTGCATTTACCGAGTACAATGTGTGTCTAATTTGTCTCTAGAGATTTTTGTCCGCCATTCGATAGTTATTTCTGCCTAGGGTGCTCAATTATCCCTTACCGTCGCTATGGAAACTTTTTGACAGGCGTTTTATACCGGTTACTACAAAGTTTAGTGATACTAGTATTGTGTTTTCTGACTCTGGCTGAAGCTACAATTCATTTTCGTATCCCTTGGTTCGCCATGGCATTAAATACGGCGTTTGGACGATGATCACAGCCCACTAATAACGTTTTACACTTGAATTATTAATAAGTCCGTAGGCGATATCGCAGGCGAATGTAGATTGCTCAATACTAATTACTCGACCGTAGATGGACCAATCCATTCTCTGACTCAGAACATTATTCCTATATTTCAATTGAAAGTTTTGAAGAAAACCATTATACGAAATTACATTTCCTGATTCAAACACTGGGGCAGCGCACAGAACGGTCTAGACGTGGTATATCCATCTTGGTGGCAGTGAAGTGGATAATCCATTGTATGCAATGCTGCCTGGCGTGTTGGGCTGGGGCTGTCCTAGAAGGCCGTATTTCCTAAACAAATATATGAATCGTTCGAGCTGGATGATCTTCGGAATTAGTCCGACTTGCAATCCATACAAGATATTTTATAATACTTATTTCTATTGAATGTGGGCTCTGCCAATTTAACCAGCAAAATTTTCTAGCTTCCGGGCGGAATGTCCTCCGGCCAGAAAACGATACTTTATACGCCATTTCTCCACTCAAAATAATGAAACCCAAAGGACGTGTCAGCTTTACCCGGGAAAAAACCCTCTTGCTGTCACGTTTGTAAAGCGAAAAAATTATTTCTCCATATCAGCATGAAAAATTGTGTTTCATACATATAAAATACCGAAATTTTACACTGAAAACTCTCACAGCCAATGGTGACGTAAAACGGCGTCGATGAACGTTGGAAAATGGGCACTTGGTCGTTTTTATATTTTCTTGATACATTTTCACAGGGAATTCCCTTTATATTGAAAATATGACACCTCCAACCAAAATCTAATTCCATGCTCTCAATTTTATCAAATATATCACAAACATATATTGAAATATCATTTTGGTTGAAGGTGTCATATTTTCATGAAATTTAAAATAAGTTTTGTTTTCTCTGTTCACTTGGAAGACGGCGTTATATTGGCATTGTAAGAGTGTTTGGTGTTGCATAGCTTCTTGGCCGTGTGGTTAAAGCGTTTGGTTGTGAATCAACAGTGCTGTCAATTTTGAGTTCGAATCCCAATTTTGTCAATTTATTTTCTTTTTTGTTTTTTTTTATCCATAGCTGAATGACTCCTGAAGAAATATTTCTGGAGTAAAATATTTTTTTTTTTTTTTTTACAATTAATATTTTGTAAGTAGAAAATCCCCAAAGCTGTTCTGTTTCCTTCACCACTTGTACTTCCTCTTGCAGTACAACGTATCACCCGAAACAGACAGGCCTAAATATTTTTGTCATCAATGCGTACGATATTTAATTCATGGATGTGCGTATATAGTAGTAAAGTAACATAGCAATGGCAAATATGAACAGAAGTGTGCCATTCAATAATTTGAAGTGTGAATGTTGTGGCAAAAACCCCCGGTTAGGCCAAACCAGGAATACAGATTACTGTTTGTTTAATGTTGTAAAAAATACAGACATGGTGCTGAATCTACATTACAATCTTTTGTTCACTTACTGTTTCGCAATAGTTGCTTCTCATTCATGTAATTATTTATTGAAGATATTCGTGCTGTAATGAACCAAATAATGTGGTTTGGGTTGCCCAAGAAGTAAAAAGACCATATAAAGTGTTGTCTTGTGAGTGCTCTACATGCTATTGTCTTACCTGCATCGCTTTCATTTTATAATTAACTCAGCCTTACATGGAGGACCTGTTCCTGATGAGCGCATGGCACACTCAACTCTGTATAATAATAGAACTGGGGAAGACCGGCCTTTATTGCTTGAATACGTCATTCGTATAGCACAAATCTAGGAAAGCTGCCAAGAGGGTTTTTTTCCCGGGTAAAGCTGACATGTTCTTTTAAGTTAAATCACAGACTTGGGAGTCGGTTCTGAACGTTCTGCTTCTAACCCCAGAATGTGACTTCTCGGTCCAGAAAAGCTGTTCGATTAAATAACCCACGATATGTTTAGAACGGTTTCCAAGCCTGTGATTTAAATTAAAAGGTGGGTTTCATTATTAAGGGTGGATAAACTGGCGCATAAAGTATCGTTTTCTGGCTGTTGTACATTTCGGTCCGGCAGGTAGAATATTTTCCCATTAGACCGGCAGACTTTAAATTCAGTAGAAATCAGAATTATAAAATATCTTGTAGGGGCTGACTCACTGTATGTCGGACTAGTTCTGAATAAAAATTGCCATTCTACTAATGCTTGTGTCGTTTGTTCTATCTAACGGTCAGGAACAGTTATAATATATGCGTGGATGAGATCAGAATATTGGCCTCTGGGGTCGTATGATTGCTTGTGTTGCGTGGCATCCTTCAAATAAGGCAGGAACAATTGTTCGAGATCTTTCAAGGTTTATTATCGAACTAACAGGACATTATCCAAACACTGGTAATCGTTACATCAACGGTAACTCAAAGCACATGACACGGCGTTCGCTAACCGCTCACTTCAAACACACCATCCCCTTCTCCGACTTCAACACAAGAGAGCTCTACTCCATCAACATTAACATGTCACCGAGAGTTACCTCCCTTACACCGTTAAAATATACATAGCTCAGCTTATACGCGACATCACTCCGGGGAAAGAAAAGTGAGTTCCACCGAACTTTATCATTAATTTAGCCAGAGCGTGTGAAACAATGACAATACCTATACATCGAATACTAAACAAAAGTTGTGGCGCCTTCAACTAGTGTTCAAAGTTCGAATTGTATAAGGCATATATGGCGCTATAAGTCAGATAGGGATTAGCGAGGAAAAAAAAAATATATATATAGATGTTTGGCAACGGTATGAACATACATTATATAGCAATATACTGAATGGCAAGACATTACGTCGAGAGCTACATTCACCCTTTATGATAGCATTCACAAGATTATTAAAACTTATGCGATGTAGTGCCTCCATTTCACCTATTCAACAATGTTAAGTAACATCCACAAGTTACTGCCTTCTTAATCTACTCACGAATCTGAAGGTTACCCATAGGTTTCGTACCAGTACAATTTAAAGACACTTATGCACTACAATAACACCCAATAAAATGACTAGAGAAACAACCCAATGCCGAAACAACCGGGTTACATGGCGGTCATACTTTAGACACTACCGGTGTGGGCATGGACGTGACACTGTTCTCTCCAATATCAATACTAACAAACAACTTGAAAACTGAAAAAACTTGAAAATGCAATGAAACCAACATGATCATTAAAGATTACAACTTCTATCAACTATCAGTAGGCTACCTGACCACTAACATGAGCACTAACATTTTCATGCTGCAGTTTTCTACCACTATCACTAACGTTTGCGCTTGCTCTTCTTGTCAGTAGAAATTTTGTCATGGATTCTTGTGACAAGCTGCTGACACCTAAGGCTGAGATCACTGTATGGTACCCAACTGTTGTACTGATTTGAGAAGGTTAACCACTTAACCCTGTACAGCCACAAATTACCAACATATTTCTTTCATAAGATCTTTTCGACCTCGTAGAAACGATTAGGAGCAGATGAACTAGAGTGATGTGGAGTATCACTTGCTGGCGGAGGATTGACCACAGTCATATCTTTGGATGCAGGTACAGGAACCACTAAGGAAGGGGTCACTTCATCGTCTGCCAGTATGACCGGTTCTAGAGCATCTGCGTTCTCTGGTGGGGACGGATCATCAGGCTGCCCACCACGCAAACATCCATGCTTCACACGGTTCACATGTATACGGTTCACAAGCAGTTTGTTATCGGAACAGCGGCGTAGTCGAATATGAATTGCAGAAAGTACCTCGACGACATAATATGGTCCAGCCCACAAGCTGGCAAGCTTCACAGTTTGTCCAGGGACAAGCACTGGTTTGTAGAGATATACAGTGTCCCCCACAGAGAATCCGGGATTGTGAGTTTTCCCTTTCTTGCACATGCGCTTTTTCCTCTCCTCAAGGATAGCTTTGGCAGTTTTACGCGAGGATTCTAACTGCTCCAGCAGCGGCGCAATGCATTCACGTGCTGTCTTCGTCACTTTGGATGGTAGACGAAGTTCAGTGTCCAGAGGCATTCTGGGGTGGCGGCCATGAACAAGGAAGTATGGTGTAAACTCAGTACTGTCGAGGCATGGGCTGGTGTTGGACGCAAACTGTGTAAAGGGGATAAACTCATCCCAATTCTCATGATTTTCTCCAACATATTTCGCAAGGGAAGATAGAATCGTGGACATGAATCTTTCACTCTGACCATTGCACTGCGGGTGATAGGAAGTAGTTTGCGTTTTCTTGATCTGCAAGAGCTTGCAGGTCTCTTTAACTATTTGCGACAAATAATTTGTGCCTCTATCTGAATGTAGGTACAATGGTGGTCCATGTCGACACACAATGTTGGTGCCAAAGATTTTGGCAATTGTTGGAGCTTTGATATCTGGCACAGCGATCAACTCAACATACTTAGTGAGGTAGTCCACAAACACGACTGTGTATCGGTTGTCAGTTCTACTGCATCGCGGTAAGGGTCCTAGTATATATGTACTCACTCTTTCAAAGGCTCACCTACTGGCATAGGAATCACTTGTGCCTTGACAGGATGAGCTGCTCGTTTGCGACGTGTACAGGTGTCACATGAGTTCACATAGGAGATAATGTCACCACACATTGCAGGCCAGACATATTTCTGCCTGGTTCGCTCCAAAGTACGATTGATGCCATAGTGTCCTCCAGCTAGAGGGGAGTCGTGCGTTTGCTCCAAAATGGTAGGCACAGTATCCTTAGGAATAACAAGCTGGGATAGTACAGATGTCAGGTTTCAATTTACGACCTTCCTTTACCCACAAATGGTAAAGAATTCCATTATGGGTGAAATACCACTGCTGGTGACTCAAGATGTCCTTTCGGTCAGACTTTTCTGCTGGCAAAGTTCCATCTTTGAGGTATGCGATCAGAGGTGCAAGCTTTGCGTCTCTCCCCTGACTACACCTGAGCTTATCCATGGAGACCGAGTGAACATCCTGATACAATGTTTCTGCTGTGGCCTCACGTCGGTCATCTTCTGGTGAGGATGCACATGGAAAAACCTTAACAGGAACTTCCGTCTTCTGAGGTTCAGTCGAAATCTTCAGAGTGGATTCAGCGGGGGTTTCGACTGGGGCATCATATGAACGGCGACTCAATGCATCCGCGTTGCTGTGGATATGACCAGGTCGGTACTGGACATTATAAGCGTATAACTCTAAGAAAGCAACCCATCTGGCTATCCTTCCTGAGGGTTCTTTGATGGACAGTAACCACTGCAAGGCTTGGTGGTCAACTATAGCTGTAAAAGAACTACACCGCAAGAGATAGTCAAAGTGTTTCACTCCAAACACAAGTCCGAGACTCTCCTTTTCTGTAATCCCATAGTTTTGTTCTGATTTGTTCAGAGCCCTGCCTCAGTACCACTTTGCACTTGCGCTAGTACTGCACCCAGAGCGAAACCACTTGCGTCTGTATATAGTCGGTAAGACAAGTTCTGATCAGGATAACCCATGAATGGAGCATTGGTAAGTCTGTCCTTCAGCGTGTCAAAGGCGACTTGTTGATCTGCACCCCATACGAACACAGTGTCCTTCTTAGTAAGAGCATAGAGTGGATGAGCAAGTTTCGCATAACCTTCAATGAAACGTCTGTAGTATCTAGACAACCCAAGCCATGCACGCAGTTCTTTCAAGCAGGTAGGGGTTGGGTAGTCCTTGACAGCGGAAACCTTGGCAGGATCGGGGAGTATACCTTTTGCAGACACGATGTGGCCTAAATAGTGAATCTCTGGTTTGAACAGAAAACATTTCTGTGGTTTCAACTTAAGATTTGCAGATCGAAGGCGGACGAAGACCTCACGAAGATGCATCATGTGATCATCGAATGTTCGACTGAAAATGACCACGTCATCCATATATACAAGCACTGTCCTCCAAGTTAATCCTCTCATGATCGCTTCCATGACTCTCTGGAACGTTGCTGGACTATTTTTGAGTCCCATAGGCAACCTAGTGTACTGATGCAATCCCATGTGGCTTCGGAAGGCAGTGTATGGTCTGGACTGTTCATCTATTACAAGCTGGTGAAATCCACTTTGCAAGTCTAGACAGCTGAAGAACTGGGGTTTCGTGGGGCCCAAGCCATTCAGAGCTTCTTCAGTGGTAGGTGACGGGTGTGAATCTAGCTGGGTGACTTGGTTTAAGCGTCTGTAATCTACAACCAGACGGAAGCCATTGTTATTTTTCTTCTTTACCAAAAGGCAGGGTGCCGCTCATGGGCTCACAGATTCCTCTATAACACCTTGAGATTCAAGTTCATCAATCATTCCTTCCATCACATCCTTCTGTTGTGGGGGAATCCGATACGCACGTTGTCGTATGGGGATCTGTTTAGGGTCAACAACAATTTTGTGTCTGATGATATCACACTCACCCAGCTTGTTAGTCATGAACACATCAGCAAACTCATCTACCAAGTCTTTAACAATCTGAGTTTGTGCCTCACTGATATCACTATTGTTGAAGTCCAAAAATTCAGAAGGCTTGGAATCAGCCGTGATCTGTGATCTCTGTTTATCTGAGGCATTATCAGTATTGCGTTCCTGAATTACTACTCTCATACTACTCTCAGGAATGTGTTTCTCGAATACCACTTTCTCACTACTAGTATTAGTACTGTGTGTTGGAACCACCAATGTGTCACTACTGTCAGTGCTGTGTGTTGGAACCATTAATTTCTCACTACTATCAGTGCTGGGTGTTCGAACCACTAATTTCTCACTACTATCAGTGCTGTGTGTTGGAACCAGTAATTTCTCACTACTATCAGTGCTGTGTTTTGGAACCACTAATTTCTCATTTCTATCAGTGCTGTGTGTTGGAGCCACTAATTTCTCACTACTATCAGTGCTGTGTTTTGGAACCACTAATTTCTCATTACTATCAGTGCTGTGTGTTGGAACCACTAATTTCTCACTACTATCAGTGCTGTGTTTACCTTCTGAGTTATCACTGACATCTTCAAACAAAGAAATGTCGTCTCTGGATGACAGACATACAAACCTACCTAGCACAGTATGCGTATCTATGTACAACTTTGTTGCCATTTACACTACAGAGTGACTTAGCTGCCAACATACCATCACCTAAGGAATGTTGAGGCCCATCTGTGATGCCTGCTACATGATTTGGCAATGCAGGTCGTCTGATTCTAGCCACAACGACACATTCCGATTTGGCAGGCACAACAAAATCACCTGTCGCTGCGGTGTAGCGGCGGGGATCAAGTGAAAATTTCCCTTTACTATAATCAATCAGTACATTGTAGGTTTTTAAGAAATCCACGCCTAAAATGTAATCAGGACTCAGTTCATCTACTAGGTAAAATTTGATAGTGACCGGGTGTTTGCACAAAACTGCTTGGACATATATCATACCCTTAATTGGTATTTTCTCTGAATTTGCAACAATAATGTGAGACTTACCAGCTTTCAACACTTTCTGACCATGCAATGATTTACACGAATCAAGCACTTTAGTACTTGCTACACACAAGTCTGCACCAGTGTCTACTAATGCATGCACTTTAGAGTCACCAATTGTCACTGGTAAGAAGTTTTTCAACAGCAGATTGTCACTATTCAAGTTCACTTTAGCACATGAGTCACTTTGGTCTGTATCTGTAACCACAGGGGCTGGCATGCCTGCATCCTTTCTGACAAATTCTGGCCTATTTTCAGGCCTTTGTCTTTGTCAGAATTTCTTAGTTTAAAGGAGCTGGTGCAGGACAAAACGGGCCTGATGGCCAGGCTGTTTACATCGCCAATAGTTTTTGTTGCTGTTCCTCTGGAAGGAACGGCGACCACGTTGTTGTTGTTGTCCGTTTGTGTAAAGGAAACAGTTTCTCGCTGTGTGATTTTATTTTTCCACATATTTGGCATTCATCAGTTCGTGCCGCGCAAACGTTACTGACATTTGTTGCTGTATCCTGGATGTGTAGATCTGACATTTTTTTTATCAATGTCAGTAAGTTTGATTGCCTGTGCCTCAAGTTTAGATTCTAGAGCTGCCAACAGTTGACATACTTGGGGAGTTGATTGCTGTACATTTTTGCTCGGTACGCCTACCAATGGGGACGTCAGTCGAAATGACTCATAAGCCAGACGAGCTGCCTGTATAGCACTGTCTGTATTTTCAGGCCTTTGCTGAATGACTACAGCTCGAATTGCTGAGGGCAGTCTTCTCACTAGGGCATTCATTCTTTCATTATCACCCTTTTGTAGTCGTTGGCATTTCGCTATTATGTCACAAATATATGTCTCTAAAAGTTCTCCATCTTCCATCTTCCGGTCGTACAGTTGCTGTTCGAGAACCCATGATGATTGGCTGTTTGCGAAATACTGCAAGAATGTTTCCTGGAGAGAGTCAGAGTTGGATTTCAAAACATCTGATTGAGAATCAAACCATGTGAGTGCAGGTCCACGGAGAATTAGCCTCATAATATGCGGAATGTCTGCAGCTGGCATTCTATTTAGGCACAACCAAGATTTGAATATTTCTAACCAGGCACGGGCATCTTCACTGGGCAGACCAAAAAGTGTGTCTGGTTTGATATTGAGTCCCACTGCGTGTGAAGGTACAAAAGATTTGTTCGTCTGAGCAGACATGGCCTCAACTAAATTTTGAATGTCTGCTTGCATTGATTCAGACTGGCACGGATGTGCTTTTTGACATTTACGGGTACCCGTAGGAGGCATTGTGTTAGTTTCGAAATCGTTGGTGTAATAGTTCAGTGAAATTAATATCAAGACACACAGTAATGTTCCGGTGGACAGGGACTGTTGAAATAACTGTGTGCATTACTGGGTCGTTGATTTGAAGTCGTTTGGAAAAAAAACACACAAAACACGGGGGTGTTGGTCATTTGAATAAATCGTCCACGAAATCCGATATTTCTCCAGCGAATGTCAGCGAAAGGACTGTCGACACACACCGTGATGTTCCTATCCTTAGGGGACCACGACTTGGGAAAAGTTTATTTACTACAAAGTCATTTGGAACAAACAAACACGGAAACAGGGGTCTCGTCAACCCAACCCAAGTTCGCCCAAATTCTTGCCCGAAATTCTTCACCAGTTGTTGCGTGGCACCCTTCAAATAAGGCAGGAGCAATTGTTCGAGATCTTTCAAGGTTTATTATCGAACTAACAGGACATTATCCAAACACTGGTAATCGTTACATCAACGATAACTCAAAGCACATGACAGGAAGTTCGCTAACCGCTCACTTCAAACACATCATCCCCTTCTCCGCCTTCAACACAAGAGAGCTCTACTCCATCAACATTAACATGTCACCGAGAGTTACCTCCCTTACACCGTTAACATATACATAGCTCAGCGTATACGCGACACTTGTCAGTACGTCGGCATCACTTTATATGTTGCGTTTATTTGCGTACAGGGGACGGGCTTCGGGGATGACCACAGCAGAATCTCTCCATATACAGGTAAAAAATACAACGCATTAAGGGAAGTGGGAAGAGGTGCCGACATACTGACAGAGCCACATGGCTTCACAGTATAGTCTTCTGGTTAACCTATTGTTTTAAACTTATTTTATTGTCCTTAATAGGCAATGGGATTGTGGACAAGTTATTGCAACTTATGAACCACTCTCCCTACATAGCAATAATTAGACAGCTGGACAGTTTATTCCTACGAAGTAGGCTACAGATCGCAAATTGTCCGCTAATGAGTCAGTCAGTCAGTCAGTCAGTCAGTCCATCCAAATCCTTTCGTCGGCAAAATAAGGAGAACCGTTGACATTAGAACCTTGATTTTTGGCATAAACGTGCATTAGGGCATTGTTACCAGCAAGTTCTGATCTGAAATAATTCTGATTAAAATTAGATTTATAATTAACACTTCAGTATATTGTTATAGATATACATTGTGTATGTAAACTGTAGCCTTTAACGTGTATCCTATTTCACATCCAAACACTTCATCATTGACCACATTCAGGTCAAATTGCCCACTGCTGCTAAAAATACCCTGTCATTGATCCCCTTTCCACTGTATGCCACATGGCCCTATTAAACAGAGAGTGTGTGACTTGGATTCAAGGGTTAAGACTTTGGAGGGAAATACAATTTTGACAGCAGAAATATGACCCCGCCATTTGCTGATTAGAGCGATAAAACAGGGTAGGCTAAATGGACCCTTTTCAATGCAGTATTTCTTGGCATGGATGTGAAAATATGAGGACATACTTTGGGGTTTTTTTGTACCTCTTGAATATTGACTATATATCACACTTGGATATAATTTGAACAAAAAATTACATGTGTAAACAAAATATGTCTAAATTTCTCTTGTCATTTCAAATCTTGATCCATTTTGATTCCTTGATTAGGGGATACAGAATCACTGCCACGGAGTGTGTTGGTATGTCACAGCAATTCCGATTCACACAACGAAGCTGAGGTGGTTTAACGTTTATCAATGAAGAAAATCACCGATCAACCGCCATAGAATATAATGTGAAACAAGAAAACCGGAATAGTACATTCATCAGATTGCCGATGCCCAAAATGTGTTGTCTCATATATCTAGATAACAACGTGATGTAGAGACGCTATTTATTCGTCTTTGTACCGGTTATGCCCAGGAGAATGACATAGAATCATTATTATCTTGTGCATAGAAGGTGTTGGTCTTGAGTTGAATTACCGTAAACTACATAAATGCTACCTTTCTACTATAGTACTAAATATAAAAATTTGTTGCATTGTTGAGAAAATAATGTGATTCAAAAAGTTGTTTTGATCCTGTACAAGGGCACTGAAAACCATTAAAGAGATGTAAATGTATTTTCACACGTAAAGCTTGAAATCTACTGAACCTATATTATTCAATCTGTTTCCTTTAATTAAAAAATTGTAAAATTAAATCGGCGATCGTTATTTATTTTGGAATGAAGGCGCATTAGGAGACTGTTACCAACAAGTTCTGAGCTGACCTACTTTTGATGAAAATTTCTGGTGATTTTTGATGAAAATCACTGGCGATTCTGACTTGGGCGGTGCCCATCTTAATATAGGCAGGATTTCAACTGGGGGTGGGGATTTTCAAGAGTTCAGTTCGCGTTCGAGTCCTAACGCCTACTGTACTTCGTAGGTCTTGTGACGTTAGTCACACTGCCATGTTGGATAGTCGAAAAGAATTAGTGATCATATCAATTTTGCAAATCTAATGTCACCAAAATAACTACAGAATAGAAATCCTTGAAAATATTTACAAAACGGGAATCTTGTGAACCAAAATTGTCAAAGTTCAAACATTAAGTTAAGATGTCTTTTTATTCATATTCCTACGAAGTAGGCTACAGATCGCAAATTGTCCGGTAATGAGTTAGTCAGTCAGTCAGTCCATCCGAATCCTTTCGTCGGCAAAATACCGTTGACATTAGAACCTTGATTTTTGGCATGAACGTGCATTAGGGCATTGTTACGAGCAAGTTCTGAGTTGACCGAATTCTGATGAAAATTTGATTTATAATTATTATTTTTTTATTATTTATTGATAGCTCAGCGAGTACACTGTCATGCCCATCGGGAAGCCTTGGCTGTATGTTTCACTGTATATATAACACAGTACAAAACGTGATGGGATAATGAAATAGGAAATGCTAATTTTCCATCATTTGTTAGTGCATTTATCTACACTGCTATTACCAGGCAACTTGCCATTCTTAATACACACAATTCAGTATATTGTTATAGATATATATAAACTGTGGCCTTTAACGTGTATCCTATTTCACATCCAAACATTTCATCACAGACCAAATCATGCAGGCTTCAAATTTAGGTCAAATTGCCACTGATGATGAAATATCCTACATCAACCAATTAAGTCAGCCTGAAGCAATAACCCAGCAGAACATAGAAAGATCTGGTATCATCCTTCAGATTAGCCTGTGAGCAACAATGATAAAATTTACTGAGGGTGAAACAAAGCTGTCCTGCAAGCCACCCAAGGAATTTATCAGCTTGTGTTGGGACATTTTGTTGGTATCATGTAAGTTGTTTAGTAGTTTACTCATTCAAATCTCCATACCATATTTTCTGTTATTCAACAGACAAATTTCTTTACTGGTTTTAATTGTTTAAGTTTTTCTGGGTTTCAACTGCTACAGATAGTAACATAGTACTGATACTGTAGAAATGGGTAGTGTGAATTTAATTATTCCATGTTTAGTACAATTTGTTCACATGAATGGTGGAATGTCTGGACTCTCAAATGAAAGTGTGTTATACATGTATAGCTCAAGCATGTTAGGTTTGAGGAACAAACATAGTTGCAATTAAGATATAACCAAAGAAATTTCATGACAATTATTGAATCTAAGTAGGCCCCTACCTAACAAAATTAGCTTAATAAAAAAGGCCTTCCTGACGTAAATTGTTTTCTTTTGAGAGAGAATGGTATTTTCTGGGTTAAGAATTTCCTGTATAAAGATAGGTTGTTCAAGGAGGCTTTGTTTTGCCGCTGTTGTGTGCATTAAGGGTATGGAAACATGATATATGCACCCAGAGCCCTGATCTACAGCTGTATAAAACTCAACATCTGGCATTGACGGCATGTTTAAAGGGTCTTAATTTATTTTCTTTGGGTAGAATTTAACTAGATAAAGTAACTTTGATTGTACTTCTTGAATATTGACTATATATCACACTGGGATATAATTTAAACAAAAACATTACATGTGTAATTATGTCTAAATTTTTCTTGTCATTTCAAATTTTGATTCCTTGATTAAGGGATACAGAATCACTGCCACGGAGTGTGTTGGTGTGTCACAGAATCACTGCCACAGAGTGTGTTGGTGTGTCACAGATTCACATCAGCACAGTAATTGGTAAACTATTCATTCAATCCCATCACTTTTAATCTTCAACAAAATATTCAATACTGTTTTAATCGAAAATTTCTGGTGATTTTTGATGAAAATCTCTGATGATTCTGACTTGGGCTGCTTGTGCCCATCTTAATATAGGCAGGATTTCAACTTGGGGCTGGGGGGGGGGGGGGGGGGGGGGGATTGCCAAGAGCTCAGTGCCTGTCCTAATGCCTACCTTACTTCGTAGGGCCTGTGACGCATAGTCACACTGCCATGTGTATAAAATAGTATACAAATATATAAATAATATTAGACTTGTAAGGGTTTACCGGTACATGTTACACTGTAAATGGTGTTTCTGGCAGAAGAAAAAATGGAGATGAAAGGGGTGATGGGAGTGATATTCCGTAGAATAACCATACACGCTCGAGCATGTGTTGGATCCCAGTATCCGTGATCAACTCAGTCAAATCTTCCACTATCTCCTATGAATGTTTGAACGGCTTGGAAAATTTTAACATTGATTTCAGACGACAATGAATCGTTCCCCAAAGAATGTCCCGGGTAGAAATTGGAGCTGGTAGGTTATCAACCATTACATCCCTAATTTCTTGATATTTGTGACAATGGAAGAAAAAATGTTGGGCATCCTCTGAGGGGTCTCCACAATCACAACCCGCATTAGCGACCATATTAAACCGGGACAAGTCGGAGTTTAATTGGCTGCAGTTATGTCTCATCTGTGTTTGTATTATATTGAGTTTTCTAGTTCCCACAGAATAGTATTTCGGTCCAGATTTAAGTTGTCTTCCTTCAGCTCTATTTCTTGTTTCCGTATCAGTATTGTTCCAAAGTTGTATAGTTGAAGGGATGAAAGACTTTTTAAAGATGTTGAGTCTGGTTCTGGGGATCACGTAGTTAAGATTATTTCACAGGTTATAAGGCGTCACCTCCCCAACCATGAGCGTGATCAAATTGCAAACATATTCCGGAGCCTCGTCGTTATACATTTTTTGCATAATTTTCATTTTCATTTTTTCCCTTCTAACTTTCAATGTATCCCATCCAGTTTCGGAATAGATTGCCTCTGTTCTTGCGAATATTGACAGGCCAGTGACGATTCGCCCGGCGGATAATTGGATTTTTTTCTAATTTTTCTGAATCGGTTAATGAACAGCCGTCCCAAACAACCGAGGCATATTCCATGATTGGTTTCGCAAAGTTCAGATAGACCTGTGTTAAAGCATTTCTGCTAAGCTTGAGCTTAAGTTTTCGCATTAATCTAATTCGCTTAGTGGCTGTTTCAATAATAGGATCGATATGAGTTCTCCATTTACAATCATCTTGGAAGAATACACCCAGGTGTCGATGGAAATCTGATACTTGTAGTAACGTTCCGTCAAAATAAATTTCAGGTTGGTTTAGCAAATTTCTATTACTGAATAAGAGTAAAACTGTTTCAAGGAGTTAAACTGTAAGAGCCATTGCTAGGACCATTCGAGTAAGACTTTCATGTCATGATTCATAGTCAGTTCAATTTCGGTAATGTCTACAGATTTGCAATGCAGAGACGAGTCATCAGCGAAAACTCGGGTGATACTTGTAATTTTGTCCGCTATATCATTAATATATATAAGGAATAACAGGGGACCTAATACCGAGCCTTGAGGAACTCCAGCATTAGTGGTACGAATATTTGAAGACGTATTCCCAACAGATACACTCTGGGATCTTCCATTAAGATAACTTTGAAGCCATTCGAGTACTGCACCCTCAATGCCATATTATTGTAGTTTAAAGAGTAGGCCATTATGCCAGACAGTATCAAATGCCTTTGATATGTCACAAAAAACACGAATGAATGTGCACCTTCGTTCATTGATTCACATAGACATAATGACATATGATATAATTCGATAAGTTGGAAGACAGTAGAGTGACCAGGAAGAAATCCTGCTTGAAATTTATAGAATAGTCTATTCGAGGGAAAATGGTTATATAAATTTTTGAACACAATACGTTCCATTATTTTCCCACAAAGCTAAGCAAGGAGATTGGTCGATAATTACTTGGTTGGTGTCTATCGTTTTGTTTTAAATTGGCAATACTTTGGCACTTTTCCAGCAGTCAGGAACCTTTTTACTTGACAGTGACATATTAAATAAATGTTTCAATGGGATGCTAACTGATCGACCCACCCCCTTCAACATTCTGTGACTGATTTTATCTTGCCCCACTGCTTTGTTAGCGTCAATGTTCTGGATAATATTGAATATTTCTCATTCTGTAATGAACAAAGTGTCAAGTCGACTATCGCACTTGTATGAAAAAGGTGGTAAAGCAATTGCCCTGTCGTCAATTGTGGATACTGAAGAGAAGTAATATAATCGTTCAATGCATTTGCTTTTTCGAAATTAGTACATTTTCCCCTGTACTATTTTGGTATTTCAGCGGTGGTATATCTGCTGCAGATGTGCCATTCGTGAAGGGTTTCAATGTTTTCCAGTAGAATTTTGTGTCATTTGTTTTGGACATTTTAAGTGTGTTTTCAAGGTTATTAAAGTAGTTCAGCTGAGCGTATTTTTTCATATTGTTAACTTTATTTCTTGTAGTTTTGTACTTGTTCCAGTCAGCGGCTGCCTTCTTTAGTCTATCACATTTTCTCATTTCTTTCCCTTAGTCAAGAGTCATACCATGGTTTGTCTTTTGGTCTTATTGTTACGATTTTATTAGGGATACATTTGGCAATGTCAATAAATATATCTGTAAATCTTACGCCAGCCTCATCAATATTTGCACATCTATCGAAGAAAGCTTCCCAATCAATTTGAATTTAACATAGCTTAGCTTTACATAGCCAAACTTGTCTTGTGTAGACATGTTGGATATTATGTCTGACCAGCAATTCAGCATATGTAGCTCTATCAACATTTATAACACCGCAATCCTGAACTTCAATTTCTTCACTGGTGATAATCGGGTCTAATAGGGTAGCAGAGTGTGCAGTAACTCGCGTTGGTTCAGTTATGATATTATTTACATTACAACTCTGGAAAATTTGGGATAAATAGCGGGAATTATTGTTTAACAGATCGTCGTTTAGGTCCCCTGCTATTATAAGGTGCGAGCATGCATTTTGGGCATTTTCAATCATATTCTCGAATGAATCATATACTCGAATTGGCTTTTGGGTACTATGTAGGAGACGTTTAGAAGGATATTATTTCCCTTGAGTTGTATATTTATAAACATAGTTTCGAAATTAACCTATTCTAAAGCACATACCAAGAATCTAACGATTCATGATATGTGTTGTATCTCAGGTACGCTTTTATTGTACCTGCTCATATGGCAGCAGGGATGACATGACCACACGACCCTTAGCACCGGCATAAGCGGTATTAGATACAAATCTAGAGAGCTATGGTGGAAATGCTCTGACACCTATTTTGGTAATTGGTGAGATGTGTCGCTGTGACAACTCGTACACCGGGGATTGGTGAGCTGTATCGTCGTCACATGACCATTTCCCTTCATAAAACGCATTTCGTGCTGAACTAAAGCACTGAATTGTTCGATTCTCAAACCAAACAGTGTTTGATTCTCAAACTAAACAGCAAAAGGACTATTTTCAGATAAAATTCGTTGGCTATACTCAAATTATTAGATTCATTGGGTGTATACATACGTTTTGTGAAGAGTTTAAAATAAAAACTGAAGACTCTGTAGTATCATATGATCGAAAATACACGATCAAACATACCCAACTTTACTGACTTTTTTAATATTGGATGCTTTTTCTTCAATAAAATCCCGCTAGTTGAAATATCCTCAAAATTATCCCTATATCCCTGGGTCGTAGAAGCGAAGCAATTGAAGGCTTCGTGATGGTAGAGTCAGATAGGGCATTATTGGCAGATATTTGGCCATTTGAATTTATGAGCCCTAATTTGGAATTTAAAATGGATTGATATTCACAACAGCTGGTTTTTGTTAAAAAGACAATGATTTATTGTTGAGAATGCGTCAAATCACCAATTGTAAAAGGCTGTAGCATCATGTAGGTTTAGAACAGGTAAATATTAGCTCCAAATTTTCACTAGAAGATTCACAGGAACGTTTAAAAATGTACTTTTTTCAATATTGGTGATGAATAACATCGCCTGTTCGAATTTTCGTTTTGAAATATATTCAACAGAATTTTGGATCAGAAGTTGCATGGCCATTTTTTAAGCTATTGAATAGCCCGAAAATTAGTTTTCAATGTGAAATCCCAATACAGGAGTTCACAACGTACAAATAAGAAACACCGTATTCTATCTTTGGGAATTCTCTCCCCTTCACTAATATGATGTTTGCCGCATTCAGTTATGTATGGTATCGTTTGTGTCGTCGTTTGAAAGTTTCAGCGAATATACAAATTTATTCATTCGTATGATCATGCAAAAACAAGATAAATATTTTGCAAGTATTTGTAAATTCATTTTCGTTGCCTGAGGTATAGCAAGAAATAAAACAAGACATTAAATAAGTAAGAAATACTCTGAATGGCGACAATGGGACAATTTGTATACCATGAGATTACTAAAACCACACTGTCGCGTATAAGGGGAGCAGAGTGAAACAAGCGCACAGAAAATATACCATTTCCATCAGTAGAAAGCTCTAATAAACCTCACAAATCTTTTTCAGAGATTACTTGTGTAAGATGATATTTTTTGTCACTCAGAAAGCGATTGTATAACAAAATTTTTGTTATTTTGAGATTAAGCTATCTTAGTATAGCATAGATTCTAGATATGCTAACGCGCGGGATTCGAACCAACATCCACATGAGTAAGGCACCTAACCGCAAGCACTATATGTCGGCAAGCTAAACCACTCCGACAACGGACCTCGTAAGATAGTGTAATCCTAAAAATTCGAAAGTACTGGCATTACTAGTATGGTTTGACAAAAATAACTCAGTATAGCATCGTCGATGTTCCACGTACACAGCACAAATAATCACTGCTAGATCTCCATGGCTATATGTTCATAATATACAATAATGTATTGTAATAAGTCGATTTTGCTAAATTCAAATTGTGCGATTTGGGTTGACAAGAATGAGAATAACGTCAAATCTCGAGTTTGATCACTATGCGATTGATTTGTTTGAGCACAGATATAGTTCCATCTTTGAACTCCAAGTGAAAATTAGCACAAAAACTGACCATTCTCAACCGCAGAGAGAGCATCAGTTCTCCCTCAAGAGAAGTGGGAATGAGCCCACCTTGACACGCGATCGACCATGCTTTTTCTGGCGGGGAATATGATGCGTCTGGTTCGCAAAAGCATATGTTATTTGGGGACAAAGCTAATAAAATGTAATGTATAAGTTCTGTTGCATGCCATCGATACTTCATCGCATTGAGAGAAATTCTTTATTCAACTTTCGCTTACAGTCGTACCACGTGAGATTTGCTTGTATCAAAGTTGTCCGCCAGTCAGGTGGCAGTGATGATATGAATGGTTCAGTGTACCCTCATCATTCGAAAAACTATCCCTACAAAATTGGAATTATTTTCGCGTTTTTAAACATCCAGGATAGACGAGTACCACAAAGAGAATTGTTTACTTGACGAATACCAAGTATTCCAATTGGCACACGCGAATTGGTTACTCGCAAAATTACCGATTGTCTCCTCTCATGAGACGAAGTAGTTCTGTTATTAGGGTGATAGCCAAATCCTTATATAAGCCTATTACGTTGCAATTTCGTTCAGTGTCGAATATGGTTTGCTGTAGGAAAGTTTTACAGCCTATACAAATCATGATTTGTTATACACCTGTAGCTTATTGACTTTGAACCACAAAGTAAAGAACAACATTGGAATATAAACTTTGCTGTAGGAAAGTTTTACAGCCTATACAAATCACGATTTGTTATACACCTGTAGCTTATTGACTTTGAACCACAAATACCACACATATTAGAAATGAGATGGATTTCATTGGCCGTATTTAGGTAATCCATGACGGAAAAACGGCCAAAAACTATCTAGTGGTAACGCTATGAAAAAAATCGTGGGGCTTCCGGGGATTGAACTGGGATGTTGTTGTGCACGCCGCAGGTCATGGTAAGAATAAGCCTCGGCTCTTCAGAGACCTTGTAAAGGCGACTGAGGCACCTGCAATACAAGGAATAGGAGCCCACCCGTGTGTTTCCCCGGTGTGAAAAGGAACAGGACCCAACGTCGTGATATGATTGAAATATAGTTGAAAGCGACGTTAAATCATATTCACTCACTCACGCTACCGATACATCATTCTCTAGATGATAACTTTACAACGAATATTATGGATTAAGAATACTGATCAGCCATACGGATTTGATATTTTTGGAACATCGTGAGGTCTTTCCGGCACCATTGAAACTAGCCAATGTGTATGTGTACTATGATTGCCTTTTTTAATTTGGTGCCACTACGGAATATGGAATAGGTCCTTGGATTATAGATGCGGATATTCTGGGCGACGGCTGAATAATGAATGACGGACTAGACGCTTGTAATTGGAATATAAAATTTGGGGAACTCTTATTGTCACATATTAGAAACGAGATGGATTCCACTGATAATATTTAGGAAATCCATGACGGTGTAACGAGCAAAAGCTGTCTAGTGATAACGCTATGAAAAAATTGTCAGCCGGTATTGTCGGAGATCCCATAATAAGCCAATTACGACAATTCTGTCTTTTCAATTTGGCACTGATTGGCGTTTGGTTCACATATATTTACAACTGTCAGCGAGACGGTGTTTTGTTATTTCCAGGAGCCTGAAAAAATGAAACAGATTATTCAGCAGTAGCAATCCTTTAAACTTTCAGGAGAGGTACGTTTACCTCGATAAATGTATGGGCGTGATACCTTATTTGGATATTGTTTCACAAAAGTGATAATATACTGGCCCACGTGTAAATTAAAATGGGGTATCTTTTAATGTTGTTGATTGGCTAGCAGAAACAGTTTGAAATACGCACGGGATTAATTTATCACTGCTGTGAGATATAGTATTTCGTGATATTATACAGATATTGCCGTTGAAGATGTTTTGACGTAGACCTAACAACTAAACAACTTGTGTCAGGTAATACATTCGCTTGAGAGGTTCTAAAGGAACACACTCGGTTACACATACGACAGTCGCTGATGGCTGCATGACTTTTGTGAGCAATAATTAGTGAAACAACTCATTTAATATAAATAAATCATGTATATATGATCATATTCTAGCCCTGGACGAACCAATGCGCATTTTATAATTATGGTAGTGTAGGAGGCGTTCACAATATGCACATGACATGGAGGGGCGGATTACATTTATTAATTGCAGTGCTTCTCTATCTTTCCAAATAATAACAAAATAGAGTTGTAATGCAATTAAAAAGGAAAATTAATCAGTTTTAATTAAAGAATTATTTAATACTAATTAAAAACATTAACAAGTTGTATGCAATGATGACCGGTATGACATAGCCAACGTCATAGAAAAATAAATCAAGAATTTGAGGTCAATCTGTCCATGAGTAAACTCATCCTCAATGACGAATGTAGGTGAGGTATTCAGCTAGTATATTGGCGTTATTGATAACATATTCTTTTCTGTATCTACTGATCTCCATTAATTACAAGCGTCTGGTCCGTCATTCATAATTCATCCGTCGTCCATTAGAGAATATCCGCGTCAGTAGTATATACTACTGTTTGCGACTGATTGCAATTAGTTAATTACTCCCACGCTCGTTAATGTGTGCATGATGACGTCATTCCGGTACTGTCGTCACTTTCGTTATCGGTCTGGAACCGGGGCCAATGAGAGCACGGTAATTTATATTTGAAATTTAAAATTGAATTGGTGTCCACGTAACTGTGAAATGGGTTACAACCTCGACCAATCGGGTTTACAGAATTATAGGACCGCGGTAAAAAACGATTGTGACTTCACTAGTCTGTTTATGGGGTTTTCCGATGAATCATGCGCTTGTGACGCTTTGAATTTGAATTTGAACCAATCAAATTTACAAATTTTATAGAACCGCATCGAATCATGTGATTTGTTTCAAAACAGCTTTACGACTTACGAGACTATCATTCTGTGTGAACTCCGATATTGTGCCAGTCCACATAAGCTGTTGTGTATTATAATAGCACATAAAATGTGCCATTTGTATGCGAAATACATGGAACAACTATTCCGTTCAACAATCTGAATTAACCCGTTGCGTGTGTGTGTTGACTTCAAGCTTAAATTCAACTGGAATTCGAGGCAATTTGAAAGGACATTCGGGATTATACCGCGACGTCGTAACCTGCCAACAGGTAAGTTTTATTTCCGTTTATCGGTGACTATAACGAGGTTATAATACAAATAAATGAGCTTTATTAAAACCTATGCATAGTTAACGGGTATACTTTTATTAGGGCCGTGCGTGTGTTCCAGCATGCTATGTGGGATGCACGTATATAGAACCGGAGTCCCTGAAAATTGCAGGTTTAAATTTGTAAATGTATATCATATAGGCGTCTTAATATTTATTGTGCAGAGGACGTCACTCTCAGACCAAAAAAAAAAACAGAGACAGCATTTAAGACGAAATCTGCGGTTTTGATTGGCTGGTTCTGGCACCTGATGTCCATTCTCAAAGAGAGCCGTGTCTACCCGCGGGAGACCAAAGCGACTCTCATGTAAACTGGTGACATTTTTTAATCTCCAATCTCAAAGCGAGGCAGCATGACATCACTCGCTCGATCGGGACTATTCTCCCGCGGGTAGACACGCAAAATGGTAAATCTTCAGAAAATTTATGGCCTAACCCAAAGATCACAAGATCATTATTGTTTAGCATCATCAGATAAACAAGAATAGTACGATCAGACAACATGCAGGCGAAAATACGGTATAATTGACGTAATTCGTTGTTTTCCGCGTTTCAATGGTTGATCTTCAATGCAGAATCTAGGTCACCTAAATTTATGTCTGCTGCTTCAAACGAGTATGCCATAAATAAAGTTCAACGTTCAGTTTTATTTTTTTAACAACAAAACTTGGATAATGATAGCAACAAAAGTACATATCATAGGGTGTGTGAACAGTATTATGTAGTGAATGAAGAACAGAAATGCTGCAACTGCTCGTACATAATGTGATGAACTGAAAATGGGCATGTCATGCTCATTAAATGGGGACAATTCAGTAAAGTTCAGTGTAAACTTTTCGACAATTGCTATATTCTTGTGAAACATCAAAGGCAAGTTTAACGCTGTGTACATTTCTACATGCACTGATATATAAATATATGTACCTACCGTTAATACAGGTAATCCTTAAATCGATCATGGGACAACCGGCTCTCACATACTGGTTACACCATGTACACATATACCATTTATAAGAAGAAGAGAGAGAGAGAGTCCTTATATGCTAGAGAAGGGTGGCGTTTTCTAACATAAAAGCTTAGTCAGTTTGTATTAAGTAAAGTTAAAACAACTTTGCCGCCGATAATGGTCTGCACATGTGCAATGACAACAAAGTCCATGAGAAAACTACAAGACTATTGTTTTATACACATGTGTATGTCGTTTGCGCACAGCCTTTTTCGTGCTAATGAAAAATGGTGTGAGTATTTTGGCACGACACTGTCAATGTTGTTTTAGTATAATGGAATACCTTGGGCACAATGTTTAAAGAGGGATGTTCATTCACTAAGGTGCTACAAACAGTCTGATCTAAACTGAACATGACGGGTCTTAATATAGTATATTTGAATTAAAGTTTCCTATAGATTATCTGTGACATATACATAATTTCTCCCACAGAAGCTGAATGCATGTCCTATGTTAAATATGAAACGTGATTTAAAAGCATTTTGGTCAATCTCTATACATTCTATGGTACGGCATAACCCCCAGTAGATAAATTACAACAACAACAACCTAATTTTATGTCAGTAAATTTGTTCGTACGAAATTTAGAGAACCCTTGGTTTAGCAGGGCATCTTGGACTGAATAATCAGACCGGGCATCCCGTATCTCGGTAAGTTACCGGCCAATTTTGTCCAAATTTCGCATATGGCTTCGTTAGACATAATGCATATGGTGGTTGTATTTGACATTTTTTTGATTGGTCGGTTGGTTTGGCCGCCATCTTGAATTGACCTACCTACCTACGTAATGATCAATTTCTACATAACTAATGGTCCAATTGGCTCGAAACTTGGTATGCGTGATCGCAGAGTGTGGCTCTTTAACCATCGATGCTGGGTTTATGATGTGGTCGACCAATCAAAATTTCCCCATTTTAACAATGTCGATTTATTCGCCTGAAATGTTGTTGTTAAATAGATGCTGTGCGATGCAAGAATCGTGATTTTTTAAAAATAAGTTTCTACGCTAAAAGGTTCCTTCAAATCTTAATTTGAAAGTTGATGGTACTATTCATGGAATACCTTGGAGGTATCTTTAACGTTATATCGAGTAGATTGTCGGTAAGAAATCTCGAGAACTGCTAGTTGGAATAACTTGAAATTTTTGACCGGTGATATTGAGACTGATTGCGCGTCATCGGTAAAATCTAATTGGTTGATTAGACTGGCGACCATCTTGAATTAAGTAATTAATCATGACTTCCAGTATCTCGGTAAATTACCGACCAATTTTGTCCAAATTTCGTTTGGTCTGAGAGCTTTTGACCCCTACTTGATTGATTGGTTAATATTTTCATTTTTTACCAGGCCAAAATGGACATTTCTGACAGTCACCTGATGGATTACGTCGACGACTTCGAGTTGCTGACAGCCGTAGAAACAACGGATCACCCTAATGATGAAATTTCCAATGAACCAAATGATGAAACAAGTGTAGATCCTGATGATATTATATTACTAGCAGCCGTTGAGGATATGGAGACAATTAATCACCCTAACGATGCAATTATCTGTGATACAAACGAAACTGTCTATAAACCAAATAGAGCCATCTGTGAGTCAAATGATGAAAATATCACGGACACAAATGACGATGATATTATTTTACTAGCAGCCGTGGAGAAATTAGAGTCATTGAATCACCTTAATGACGTAATTATCTGTGCCACAAACGAAACTGTCGATGGCGCAAATGGCGTAAGTGATGAACTCCATAGCGAAAATAGTGGTCACTCAAATTGCGCACCTCTTGGTGATTCAAATCAAACGGGCTGTGACAAAACTTGCGAACCCCTCGACGGTCCAAGTGATCTTAGTGGTGAACCAAATGCTGAAAGTACCAGTGACACAAATGAAAATAGTGGTGACCCAAATGGCGAAGCTATCGGTGACAAAAATCAAACTGGCGCTCACGAAACTGGCGAATTGGAACGTATATTATTACAGTAAGTATTATTTTGTTATCTGTATACGGATTATAGACTATAGCATTTCAGTGCATACAAAACAAGTTTGCAATACAGAGAATCATTGTATGTACATGTATGTATTTCAGCCAGGATCCTCGTATTGTGTGGAAGAAACTTGCCAAGAGAGCTGGAATCCTAGCCACGTTACAAAGGATGAATCCACAGTTAGCGAGAACGTATTTACAAACTGCAGACGATGTATTGATTCAGTGCATTTCTTACTGTTCTTCTCTGCTTGTGCAACGCCAAATTAGAATGACCATTCATCAATGAAAGCATCCAAGGCTGCTAAAAAACAGGGAAGGAATTGGTCCTGTTCAATATATTTCTGATGTGTCTCTCGTTGCATACGTGATGTGAATTTGTGAAGCTTAATTAGCTCTAATTATTGAAGAGACTTCATCAATACTGTAAAGAAAGTCTAGGCAAATGAGAGTTGCATATGTGATACCAGTGAACGATGGAAACAATTTTGTTGAGGCGTTCAACTGTTATCACAATTGTTTGACAACCCAATCAAATTACCTTTCCCCGATAAAGAACACAACACCGAAGATTAAAAATTGTATATTATCTGAACTAAACAAGATAACATTTTGGTAGTAACCCTACAATATTGCAGAGGTCGGTGTCCGCATCATAGTGAACGTTGTTGCCCAGGAAGCAGATCGGCTTTCATTCATGGTTTATGTATTCATGCACACAGCAACCTGCAGCCAAAGCTCAATGACATTGTTATTGTAGACATGTACAAGAATGAAGTCACTGAATCTGATTCATATTCATAATTTATTTGTGTGACAATTGACAACCAGAAAATAATATAAGTAGCCTATAGGTCTTCTTCAAGATTACACGTATGCCTACCGGTACATCGAATAATTATTTTAAAATCCATTCAGCAATTGCACACAGAAAAATTACCCTTACGTTACTAAAAAATTCAATCACAGACACAGAAAACCATTATTAACATCAAAAAATAAATTTACCTCCACTGCCTGGCCCAAACGGAAAATTATTTTGTCAACTTCAACAGGTCAGAGCAAAGCACTAAGTGGGGTATATATCCAATCTAATTAAAATTAAATCCTAACTGCTTCCCCATTTGGATATGTCGCTGTTAGGATCTAACCGGCTTGCAGTAAGGCGCGTGTTGACCGATCCCGAGAGGTTTTCATAGTGCTTTGAAGGGAACGTAATGACAAGTGCTTTCTGGTTGGCTCAGCCGAAGCACACGCCAAGCTGTGGGGGAATCTTCTGATGTTGCCGCCCACCCGCCAGGTTGGCTCCATAATGCGGGGTAGAATTATGGACTCGTCCTTGACGTAACCTTGAGTCCATGAACCTATCCCCCCTGCCCGACTCAAGTAAAGTAGTTAAAATGCGGTTGTGATGTCATAAGACTATTAAATATTCATGAGCTGGGCGCTCCGAACACAAAATTCAATTGAAATCAGTAAGATCCTACATAGCGACATATACGATTGGGGAGCATTGATAGGATATTAATTTATTAAGATTGGGTATATATCCCACCTAAGATATTAAATCAAAGTTTGGATATTGAAATATATCCTAATTGGGATATTTTCACCGATTTTCATACTAAACGGCAATGTCGGATTTCGGCATCAAAACTACCAAAAACAAGATAGAATCTACTTCACAAAACTGACAATACGATTGTATAATTTTGCTGACCTTTTCTCGTCGACATTATTATCTGTGCAATTGCAAATTACGTGCAATACTTTTTGATGCTGTTGTTGCAGTATACTTCCCATCAATAACCACTGTTGTATGTCTTTAAACGAACAGAAGAACTACTAGCACAATATGCCAGCTTGAACATATGGAAGTATGAAAAAAATATTCAAATTGCGATATTTTATCCCAATTGGGATATATATCCCAGTTAGTCCTTTTCCCTGACCTGTTCAACGAGCTGTTATTACGGATATGGTAAGAATCAAGAACATTACTTTTGCTGAATGACAAATGATGCAGGACGATAAGATCAGTCAATTTGAAAATTGCAGTAAAAAGGATGCTTTCGCTTGATGAAATAAATCAAGTTTTCCTTGCAAGAAATGTTTTCAAACTTAGCACACAAAACGGCGGCTTTCAGTCATGCCATGTGCATGCTTTCAGTCACGCAGTAGCGCGGAAACTTGCAACATTCATTTATTTGATAATATTAACACGTGTGCGCCGGGAAACAAGTAATGAATTGAGTGACGGGTATAAAACGTTTACACACCTCGATCTGTCCGAATGTCACACTCGCACAGTGTCAAAACTCTCCAGTCGACTGATGGAACGAAAACGAAACTGCCTCCTCGTCTCTCCTTTTCAAACTCTCTCACCGGGACTGCACTATAATTTTGGCAGTGCGGTTCAGCCGATCTTAAAACATGACGTCTTTTCGTAAATTCGGTGTATTCCATTGGCTATCAGAACCGAAGATGAAGTGGGCATATTCCGTGACTACGACCTGTGCCATATTGACCAGTTTACAGACAAAACACAATCTTTCGAAGAAAATCTCTCAAGATATCAGCAGAAGTGTTGTCCAGGAAACGCATTCGACATATTCTTCAATATCTGTACCTAGAAACGGCTCGTCGTGAGATTAATTCAGAGAAATTATTCGAAACTAGGTCGAACTACTTCATAGCGCATTCAATAAACGGAGTGACGCGGAACTTTCAGTCATTCTCTCATTTTGCGCAGGGGTGTTGTAATGAAAACCATACCGCTTGGATAGATCGCACCTCTGAAATTACCCATAAGCCGCCAGTTCACCTAGCATGGCAAGAAACAGGGAATTTTC
>JAVTVY010024596.1:0-85682 GCA_036873755.1 Hanleya hanleyi
GATGCTCTGTTCTAATGAATGCATCTAATACTATACAGGAACAAAGTTGACTGCTCAGTTAGACTCTGGATACAGTATGGCAGAGGGATTAGATGCTCTGTTCTAATGAATGCATCTAATACTATACAGGAACAAAGTTGACTGCTCAGTTAGACTCTGGATACAGTATGGCAGAGGGATTAGATGCTCTGTTCTAATGAATGCATCTAATACTATACAGGAACAAAGTTGACTGCTCAGTTAGACTCTGGATACAGTATGGCAGAGGGATTAGATGCTCTGTTCTAATGAATGCATCTAATACTATACAGGAACAAAGTTGACTGCTCAGTTAGACTCTGGATACAGTATGGCAGAGGGATTAGATGCTCTGTTCTAATGAATGCATCTAATACTATACAGGAACAAAGTTGACTGCTCAGTTAGACTCTGGATACAGTATGGCAGAGGGATTAGATGCTCTGTTCTAATGAATGCATCTAATACTATACAGGAACAAAGTTGACTGCTCAGTTAGACTCTGGATACAGTATGGCAGAGGGATTAGATGCTCTGTTCTAATGAATGCATCTAATACTATACAGGAACAAAGTTGACTGCTCAGTTAGACTCTGGATACAGTATGGCAGAGGGATTAGATGCTCTGTTCTAATGAATGCATCTAATACTATACAGGAAACAAAGGATTGACTGCTCAGTTAGACTCTGGATACAATGTGGCAGAGGGATTAGATGCTCTGTTCTAATGAATGCATCTAATACTATACAGGAACAAAGTTGACTGCTCAGTTAGACTCTGGATACAGTATGACAGAGCGATTAGATGCTCTGTTCTGATGAATGCATATCTAATACTATGCAATGCTGTACATGTACTCATTGGTGTCCAATGCTGACAATTTTTTTCTGTATAGTCACACACTTAGACTTAGAACATCAACAGTAAACCAGTAAAATAATTCTACACAATTTGGCACAAAACAGAAGCATCAGATTTTGTCCCAATATCTAGACACCCCTTACATTCTCACCAACAAAACTAGTGTGAAACGTCCAATTGATTTCGGATTTGGTTCTTATTCCTACAAAGTAGGCTACAGATTGCAAATTATCCGGTAATGAGTGAGTGAGTCAGTGAGTCAGTCCATCTGAATGCTTTCGTCGGCAAAATAAGGAGAACCGTTGACATTAGAACCTTGATTTTCGGCATGAAGGTGCATTAGGGGACTGTTGCCAACAAGTTCTGAGCTGACCTACTTTTGATGAAAATTTCTAGTGATTTTTGATGAAAATCACTGGTGATTCTGACTTGGGCAGTGCCCATCTTAATATAGGAAGGATTTCAACTGGGAGTGGGGATTTCCAAGAGTTCAGTTCGCGTCGGAGTCCTAATGCCTACCCTACTTCGTAGGTCCTGTGACGTTAGTCACACTGCTCATGTTTGGTCAACATCTTAGCAATAACACAATTTTGTTAAAGACACGTGCTACATCGTAAACAAGATCCTTTCTCATTTTTGGCCAGAAATGATTAATTCGTAAATACATCTGTGCAGCTCAACACAATTGAATGACTGATCCCTCAGAATGCTATAGCGATATACATGTATATGCGTAGAACACCTCTCCCAAGTCAATATGCATCATTTATATGTACACTATTGATTAACTTGGACTGCCTCTCTGTTTATAGCCCCTACCTGTATGTACCTCATTTGACCAGCTGTTACATTCCAAGGGGCCTTTGTGGGAAGTTTTAGCAGAATTAATACTGTAATCATGCCATGTTCATTTGACTGATTGAGTTTAATTACGGTTAACTCCGTTCATGTTTGTTATAATTAAACATTTATTTCAAATTGGGATTTTATCTGCACTGACATTTGGAATTATTTGAAATTGATATCTCCCTCAATTTTAATTTTACTGTAATCATTTGAAACAGCTATCGATGGACTGGATTCAAAATATCTCATAGTTCTGGGTAACATTCCCCAATTGAACCCCTGAGATTAGGCTTGGCCTCCACAGCAGTTCTTTGCATGCATAATGTATTGTATATGTAGATGTTGTAGAGTAGGTCAGAAATTTCCACTATAGTTTGTACAACGCCTGAACTACATGTACATGAAGCTAATTTTAATCAGCAACTGTTGTATGTCTATGTACTTGATTATTTTATTTTAAACGTGCTAAAATAGCATTAGAACACAGTTACGTTTGTGTACGGTTGGATTACTGCATGGAAATGAACTTTCAGTGATGGACAGTCCAGTTCTGGAATTTACCTAGATTATTTTTACCTGTCTGGGAATAAACAATGGCTCAGGTAAGAGTGATCGTTAGTTGAGAACAGTATAACCAAAAGCAATCTGATTAAAACTCAGACTTAATAACCGCTCCTCTGTCGGACATGTCGCTACATTACATGTCGCTAATGTAGCAACATGTCAGATAGAGGAGCGGTTATTAAGACTGAGTTTTAATCAGATTGAACCAAAAGATACTGTGTTTTTGTCTCTAAGTTTGCATCAAGATGTAATTAGTGCAGACTACCTAAGTTTGCATTGTACCTTTAGTGATCAGAATTAAAATTAATAAGTGGTCACAGTTAATTTGAAACTTTGAGAATAATTTTAATAATTTAAGGAGAGTAATAAATGTTAAGGAAACAAGAGAATATCTATGAAGTTTGCTAAAATTGTACATGTATAACCATAATATATATATGTTAAAAGATCCCTGGCTTCCCATACACAATGTAATTATATACAGAAAACACCAGCCCCCAGCTGTGCACCTCCAACTAATATATTCCGTGTGTAAATATGTTTATTGTAGTTTTGTCAATGTACATTGTAATATTTCGCCAGTTTTATGTTTGTCTGTTATAGTTTTGTTAATGCCAAACTCTGTAAATGCAAAGTCGAGCAATAAACATTTGATTGATTGATTGATTGATTGATTGCATATCACCTGATTCAATACAGCTGGTGAATCTAATAATGTCGGAGCCTACATTTAACTTTAGAATATTTCTTGATTGAGCATGTTGTTAATTATGTCTCCCCCAACTATGTTGGGGGGAGACATCTAGTGTTTGTGCTGTCTGTCTGTCTGTCCGTCTGTCTGTCTGGTTGGATGTCTGGATGTCTGGATGGATGTCTGTCCGTCCCCTTGCCTTGTCTGCAAGATATCTTGAGAACTACTGGATGGAATTTCACCAAACTTGGATGGAAGCTTCATTGGGATAGCCCCCTCATTTGATTAGGTATTGGTGTATGTGCGTGCATTCATCCGTGTCTGGTGTCCGTCCGTCCGTCCATCTACTTGTACATGTATATACAGGCCTTGTCTGCAAGATATCTTGAGAACTACTGGACGGAATTTCACCCCACTTGGATGGAAGCTTTAGTGGGATAGTCCCCTCATTTGATTAGATTTTGGTGTGTGTGCTTGCATTCATCCATGTCCGGTGTCCGTCCGTCCGTCCATCTACTTGAACATGTATATACAGGCTTGTCTGCAAGATATCTGGAGAACTACTGGATGGAATTTCACCAAACTTGGATGGAAGCTTCATTGGGATAGCCCCCTCATTTGATTAGGTTTCGGTGTATGTGGGTTCATTCATCCGTGCCGGGTGTCCGTCCGTCCATCTACTTATACATGTTAATACAGGGCTTGTCGGCAAGATATCTGGAGAACTACTAGATGGAATTTCACCAAACTTGGATGAGAGCTTCATTGGGATAGCCCCCTCATTTGATTATGTATTGGTGTGTGTGCGTGCATTCGTCCATGTCCGGTGTCTGTCCGTCCGTCCATCTACTTGTATATGTATCTACAGGGCTTGTCTGCAAGATATCTGGAGAACTACTGGACAGAATTTTACCAAACTTGGATGGAAGCTTCATTGAGATAGCCCCCTCATTTGATTAGGTTTTGGTGTATGTGCGTGCATTCATCCGTGTCCGTGTCCGTCTGTCCATCCATCTACTTGTACATGTATGTACAGGCCTTATCTGCAAGATATCTTGAGAACTACTGGACGGAATCTCACTCCCCTTGGATAGAAGCTATAGTGGGATAGCCCCCTCATTTGATTAGGTTTTGGTGCGTGTGCGTGCATTCATCCATGTCCGGTGTCCGTCCGTCCATCTACTTGTACATGTATGTACAGGCCTTTTCTGCAAGATATCTTGAGAACTACTGGACGGAATCTCACTCCCCTTGGATAGAAGCTATTGTGGGATAGCCCCCTCATTTGATTAGATTTTTGTGTGTGTTCGTGCGTTCATCCATGTCCGATGTCCGTCCATCCGTCTACCTGTACATGTATACACAGGGCTTGTCTGCAAGATATCTGGAGAACTACTGAACAGAATTTCACCAAACTTGGATGGAAGCTTCATTAGGATAGCCCCCTCATTTGATTAGGTTTTGGTGTGTGTGCCTTCATTCGTCCGGTGTCCGTCCGTCCATCTGCTTGTACATGTATATACAGGCTTTGTCTGCAAGATACCTTGAGAACTATTGGCTGGAATTTTACCAAACTTGGACGGAAGCTTCATTGGGATAGCCCCCGCATTTGATCAGGTTTTAGTGTATGTGTGCATGCATTCATGTGTGTCCGATGTCCGTCCAACCGTTCATCTACTTGTACATGTATATACAATGAAAATCGCTTCTTTGTAATTAATATTTTTAGATACGCAGCTTTGTTTAAGATACTTATTGCTACATTCATTTTATAGCACTTTTCCTTAAATTATGTGCCCATTCAAGGCAAGGTGGGAGGTTGGGGGAGACGTATGTTTTTGCCCAAAAAAACAACCAGCATAGGCTTCATGCCGGAGCGGCAACTCAAGGGTCAAAGCGGAACCTCTAGTTAAATATTCGGGTGGATGGTTCATGTTTGCTAATTAAGAGTTAATTAAATTACATGTACATGTATACAGTTCATAAATTGAATAATACATGTGCATGTATATCAGGATATAGTGGTACTATACATGTACACTTGGAGAATTCATTTCATTATAATTTATACTAATAAATAATAGACCTTGGTGTATAATTTTTCATTTTTTTTTATTGGATTTGGTTTATTAGGGTATTGAGTTTGGAACTTGGAAGATGTCAGAAAGGATTGTTTTATACTTCACATCTGTAAACCTAAAAGTGCAAAACTGTTGGTTGTATATACCTGTACAGTCTCTACTGTTAAAAGGCAGTACAGGCACAAATTGATCTCATCAGTCCTATCAAATATCTCAGGTGAAATATAGTAGATATAATCAGGGGTGGGAGAAAATATATGAGCAGGTGAGAAGACAAATGAAAGATCAACTTACATATAAAAGCTTTATGAGCAAAATACATTACAAAGAATAACAAAGTATAGAAGTCCTGCATTTACACCATATTACAGTGCTATCCTTGGCATGTTATATAGCATTACAAGATTATACCATTAGATAATCTGTGTTTATGGGCTTACCTTTATCGGATTTCCTGGAATATATATAGCTGTATATTCAAGTATATAATAATAAATCCATTTGAGTTATTTTGAAGCTGTAAATTAATTACCGACTAATTACAGGTGCTGGGCTTTATATTTGAAGGTTCATAGAACCAATCCATTAAACCATGGATCAACTGACCTTTTACTGCAAGGTGAAGTGTTTATGTTTGGAGAAGGTTGACCTTGTGGATTGTGTGGTCAGTCCTTGGGGTAATTCAGACTGGATTCTACACAGTATCAGCTCTGCAGGCATTGAGTTTGCAATGTTTGTTCATTGGTACAGCATGCTTGAGGGATTACCTATCTAATTAAGGTATGGTAGTCTTGTTTAAGGTGGGCAATCACCAGTGTAGCTCTAGTACAGGGCAAATTATGTTAGAGTGTCAGTACAAGTTCTCAGAATTTAGATTTGAAGTACCAATACCTTAGAAAGTTAAAGCAATGAATGTAGATGTGATGCCTCGAGGACCTTGACGGCCATGTACATGATGTATGGAGAATTGACGTGTATAATACTGGCTATAAGTACTTCATGATTCAGTAGAAATTTTATCGTTTTAATGCTTGAGGATGAACGTTTGATTTTCTTATCTGTTTAAAAGCAGCTAAGAAATATGTGAATAAGCTTATACAATATGATGTGTTGAATTGTTGACATGTATGGGTGGAATTCAGGACAAAAGCCCCAAACTAGTAATTAATAATATGCAAGTAAAAAGGATTCCATACCTGCCCTCCATACCTCAATACTCTATTCAAATATGTTCATGAAGTAACTGATAGAAACCTAAGATCCTCCGAGAACAACAACATATACCTACCACGACCAAGAACAGAATATTTGAAACAAAGCATGCAACACAATGGAGCTAAGGTATGGAACTCTCTTGATATTAACCTGAAAGAGGCACCCTCTCTTTGGGCCTTCAGGTCCAGACTGACAAAAATGTACCAGTGTAAAAATAAGTTAGTACCTTTTTCTTAACGTTATCGTACATACATGTAGTCATGGTAGTCTAGCTTGCGATTGTGTGATTATTCTCCTAGGATGTTTAAATATTTATTTGACCACTATGTTGTACAGTATGAACTTTGACATTTAATATTTTGTACACTTTTGTTTTGGAGGGCCTCTTGGAAGAACAGTTTATAACTGATTGAGTTACCCTCAATAAATAAAGATTTATATATATTCTACAATACATAAAACTAATAATTTTATTACATTGTATATGCATTATAGTTTAACAGCACAAAGTAGGCCCTACTTACTGGTTATGCACTTTTGAAAGTGAATATGTTTCACAGAATTGATTTTGACAGCTGAGCAATGTTCAGTTGATCTATTTATATTATAATACATCCAGTCAGTAGTGGTCCAATTGGTATATAATAGTTCATGTCTTTGCAGGGTGTATGCAATAATAGTTGCCATCTGGTCAAATTGCACTATTGACAATTAAAAACTTTGGAAAATTTCAAGAAATATTTCCTCCTAATTCTCAAATATTCTTTATTCATGTTACAGGAATAATTTTTGTTTTCTAAATATGTCTTGACCAAATTCTTTCAAAATTTACCTGTCCATTTTTATCCCGGTTCATTCAATCCAAACCTTAAAATTTAAACAGAGTATTCATTCAATTAGAAGAGAATTGCCTGTTGATATGTCGCACATATTCTATCTAGAAAATTTAGGCTATTCTAATATTGAACTTAATACAGATCAGTTAAACATTGCTTTACCCATTACCTGTTCTGATTCACCAGTGAACAATACTACAGGGAGCATTCAATCAAACAGGACAATATGTAGATCTATATCAATCCAGTTTGTCCAGTGAACAGTGCTGTCAAAATCAGTTCTATGATACATCTTTGAACAGTGCATTATAAGCTTATACTTGTGCTGAACTTATTGCATACAATATAACACAAATTTTTTAGCCCACCATCACCAGATGGTGGGCTGTTCAAATCACTTTTTGTCCGTCTGCCGTCGTCAGTCCGTCCGTAAACAATTCTTGTTACCGCGATTTTTCAGGAACTACTTCATGGATCTTTTTCAAATTTGGTACACAGGTTCCCCTTGGGGCCTAGTTGTGCAAGAAACCTTTTCTGGTCCCATTCGAAAATCCAATATGGCCACCAGGCAGCCATCTTGGATTTCCCCATGAAAACTTGTTACCGCGATTTCTCAGGAACTACTGCATGGATCTTTTTCAAATTTGGTACACAGGTTCCCCTTGGGGTCTAGTTGTGCAAGAAACCTTTTCTGGTCCGATTCGAAAATCCAATATGGCCACCAGGCAGCCATCTTGGATTTCCCATGAAACTGTTACTGCGATTTCTCAGGAACTACTTCATGGATCTTTTCAAATTTGGTACACTGGTTCCCCTTGGGTCTAGTTGTGCAAGAAACCTTTTCTGGTCCGATTCGAAAATCCAATATGGCCACCAGGCAGCCATCTTGGATTTCCCCATAAAACCTTGTTACCGCGATTTCTCAGGAACTACTGCATGGATCTTTTTCAAATTTGGTACACAGGTTCCCCTTGGGGCCTAGTTGTGCAAGAAACTTTTTCTGGTCCCATTCGAAAATCCAATATGGCCACCAGGCAGCCATCTTGGATTTCTCCATGAGACCTTGTTACTGCGATTTCTCAGGAACTACTTCATGGATCTTTTTCAAATTTGGTACACTGGTTCCCCTTGGGGTCTAGTTGTGCAAGATACCTTTTCCGGTCCGATTCGAAAATCCAATATGGCCACCAGGCAGCCATCTTGGATTTCCCCATGAAACCTTATCGCGATTTCTCAGGAACTACTACATGGATCTTTCTCAAATTTGGTACACAGGCTCCTGTTATGGTCTAGTTGTGCAAGATACCTTTTGTAGTCCGATTCGAAAATCCAATATGGCCAACAGGCAGCCATCTTGGATTTCCCCATGAAACCTTGTTATCGCGATTTCTCAGGAACTAATGCATGGCTCTTTCTCAAATTTGGTATACAGGTCCCACATGGGGTCTAGTTGTGCAAGATACCTTTTTCGGTCCGAATCGAAAATCCAATATGGCCACAAGGTGGCCATCTTGGATTTCCCCATGAAACCTTGTTATCGTAATTTCTCAGAAACTACTGCATGGATCTTTCTCAAATTTGGTACACAGCTTCGCCTTGGGGTCTAGTTGTGCAAGATACCTTTTCTGGTCCGATTCGAAAAACCAATATGGCCACCAGGCAGCCGTCTTGGATTTCCCCATGAAACTTTATCGTCATTTCTCAGGAAGTACTGCATGGATCTTTCTCAAATTTGGTACACAGGTTCCCCTTGGGGTCTAGTTGTGCAAGATGCCTTTTCTGGTCCGATTCGATAATCCAATATGGCCACCAGGCAGCCATCTTGGATTTCCCCATGAAACTTTATCATCATTTCTCAGGAAGTTGTCATGGATCTTTCTCCAATTTGATACACAGGTTCACCTTATGATCTAGTTGTGCAAGATACCTTTTTCGGTTCAAATTGAATATCCAATATGGTCACCAGGCGGCCATCTTAGATTTCCCCATAAAACTTTGTTATTGTGATTTCTCAGGAAGTACTGCCTGGATCTTTCTCAAATTTGGTAGACAGGTTGCCCTTGTGGTCCAGTTGTGCAGCATACCTTTTCTGGTCCGATTCCAAAATCCAATATGTCCATTAGGCGGCCATCTTGGATTTCCCCATGAAACTTTGTTATTGCGATTTCTCAGGAACTACCGCATGGATCTTTGTCAAATTTGGTACACAGGTTCCCCTTGTCGTCTAGTTGTGCAAGATACCTTTTCTGATCCGATTCGAAAATCCAATATGGCCACCAGTCGCCCATCTTGGATTTCCCAATGAAACTTTGTTATCGTGATTTCTCAAGAAGTACTGCATGGATCTTCCTCAAATTTGGTACACAGATTCCCTTGTGGCCCAGTTGTGCAAGATACCTTTTTTGGTCCGATTCGAAAATCCAATATGGCTGCCAGGTGGCCATCTTGAATTTCCCCTTGAAACATTGTTATCGTGAATTCTCAGGAAATATTTCATGGATCTTTCTGAAATTTGGTACATAGGTCCCTTTTTTGGTCCGATTCGAAAATCCAATTAATACGGTATTCCCGAGTTGTGACGTTGCATCTATATATTGACTATAGAGAATATCCATATCTTCACCTTCCATATCAAGGAGTTCAAATAATTCGGAATTAAAATGTATTTCTTCAAATTTTAAATCAGGTTTCTTTGGTCCATGCAGTTGCAAGTGAACTACCCCATCCTTTTGTCTGCCGGCGGGTCAGCTACATGAAGGGACGTCACTCTTGTGACACAATGTCACAACTCGACAACTGTAAACTACTGCATGTTTCGATCCAAGGGAGATAATCAGGATTCAGACACTTTCAAATTCGAAGTTTCATCATTATTGCGCAGACCGGATCCCTTCAGTATTAAGTATTGTACCATCTTACTATTTTCGAGCATGGTATCTTAAAAGAGATATCTCAAACTATTCCAGTAAACAGAAGAGAATTAGCATTCGTTCCTCATTATAAAATCTTAAGTATGCCAAAGTGTCAAAGAAATTTTTCTTCGCTTCCAGTACCCAATGATGACACGTGCAAAAAAATAAATAAAATAAAAATACTACAAAACGAAGACGAAGGATCCTCTGTGCATGTACATTCACTTTCAGATTCACTTTGCTCATTTCTCTTGTACTATAACAACCGACATAAGTACAGTTTCTAGAAATCTTGAAACTCCTGAAACTTAGAAAGATTATATCTTGGTGTTTTCCAGTGTCCCTTTTTCGATCTTTTTCGCTCAGATTCGAAATTCTGTAAACAAAATTACAACTCAATCGTCTTAGTAACAATGGACAAAAAGATCCTCTTGTCATTAGCTTACAATTATCGGGCAATGGTGGGCGCCAAGATCCTTCAGGATCTCTCGTTTATTGTAGAAATCCTTTCACTTGTTTATTAATTAATGGTGGGGCTTTCGTTTGCTGGAGTTTTATCTGCAGGGGCTTTGCCCCCTGGGGCTTTGGTGTGGATCCCATATGAGTATTATATTGTAGTTTGATAACCTATAGGCTCTGGTTTGGTAGGCACCCAAACTTCATGTGGGTTGATGTATTGGATTGGAACTGTAAAGTCTGTTAGGATTCTAGTTACGACTAAAATTTGGGTTTTGTTGGCATATTGAAACTAAAGACGTCATATGACGTAACATATGATGACCGATTTTGTCACTCTGAGTCAGCCGGTTAATGTAGGTGGCCTGTGAATGACAATGACTGAGTCAGCCAGTTAATGTAGGTGACTTGTGAATGACAATGACTGAGTCAGCCGGTTAATGTTGGTGGCCTGTGAATTATGACATTGACTGAGTTGGCCGGTTAAATTGTAGGTGGCCTGTGAATGACAATTGCTGAGTTGGCCGGTTAAATTGTAGGTGGCCTGTGAATGACAATTGCTGAGTTGGCCGGTTAAATTGTAGGTGGCCTGTGAATGACAATTGCTGAGTTGGCGGTTAAATTGTAGGTGGCCTGTGAATGACAATTTCTGAGTTGGCCGCTTAAATTGTAGGTGGCCTGTGAATGACAATTGCTGAGTTGGCCGGTTAAATTGTAGGTGGCCTGTGAATGACAATTGCTGAGTTGGCCGGTTAAATTGTAGGTGGCCTGTGAATGACAATTGCTGAGTTGGCCGGTTAAATTGTAGGTGGCCTGTGAATGACAATCACCAGTTAATGTAGGTGACATGTGAATGACATATAGGGCGGGCCCAAAGTGCCAAAGTGTTTGTGCATTTATTCTTAACAATGAGAATGTTCAACTGTTCTGGTTGATTGAATGTTACATATTAGTGATCATTTTCTGTTCTATATGTACATGTAGCAGTACACTATTCTCTTGGATTTCACCATGGCTTTTCATAATTCTACTCTCTCGTACTCTCTCTGGTGATATTCACACTAAAACGCATGCAGTTATTGACCTGATTGTAACAAGATCAGAGGAAGGACAAGCCAGTCAGACAGATTCTCTGATAGAGCTATTGATTTTTGATTATAGTTGATTTCACGGGCATTAGGGACTTGCTCCTATTGATACAAAACGGGTAATTGGCAAACGTGATAGTACATATTCAACATTTCATTAATTAATAGACCTGTTTTTTTCTCTGGTGCCGGGCACTAGTTAAAGATTATTGTAGGAATCCACAATATGGTGTTACACTGTAGTCAGAGACCTGCCCACGTGTCCAATGGACAGGCAATTTCAAATTTGGACAGGCAATAATTGAAAAACTTACATGGGGAGACAGGGAAAACAGGAAAGTAACCTGTCCAAATCTAGTAAGATGTGATATTTGGATAGGCAATAATTGAAAAACTTACATGGGGAGATAGGGAAAACAGGAAAGTAACCTGTCCAAATCTAGTAAGATGTGATATTTGGATAGGCAATAATTGAAAAACTTACATGGGGAGATAGGGACAACAGGAAAGTAACCTGTCCAAATCTAGTAAGATGTGATATTTGGACAGGCAGATTTTATATCTTGGCTAACACCTTGCTCCACAACCAACACGCAAGGCTGAATAAAGGAGCTTCACAGGCACTTTATTATGTCTATTACAAAATATAATGAGGGAGAGAGGTTAATGGTGGAGGGAGGGAGGTTAACAGTGGAGGGAGGGAGATTAATGATGGAGGGAGGGAGATTAATGATGGAGGGAGGGAGATTAATGATGGAGGGAGGGAGATTAATGGTGGAGGGAGGTAAATGATTAGGGAGGGCAGTAAATGATGGAGGGGAGATTGATGATGGAGGGAGGTGAATGACGAGGAAGGGTGGTAGATGATGAGGGAGCAAGGTTAATGACAGAAGGAGGGAGGGTAATGACAAGGTAGGGAGATTAATGATGAGGGAGGGCAGTTAATGATGAGGGAGGGAGGTTAATGATGGAGGGAGGGAGATTAATGGTGGAGGGAGGGAGATTAATGGTGGAGGGAGGTAAATGATTAGGGAGGGCAGTAAATGATGGAGGGGAGATTGATGATGGAGGGAGGTGAATGACGAGGAAGGGTGGTAGATGATGAGGGAGCAAGGTTAATGACAGAAGGAGGGAGGGTAATGACAAGGTAGGGAGATTAATGATGAGGGAGGGCAGTTAATGATGATGGAGGGGGAGATTGATGATGATGGGGAGATTGATGATGGAGGGAGGTGAATGACGAGGAAGGGTGGTAGATGATGAGGGAGCAAGGTTAATGACAGAAGGAGGGAGGGTAATGACAAGGTAGGGAGATTAATGATGAGGGAGGGCAGTTGATGATGGAGGTAGGGAGGTTAATGATGGAGGGGGAGATTGATGATGGAGGGAGGTGAATGACGAGGAAGGGTGGTAGATGATGAGGGAGCAAGGTTAATGACAGAAGGAGAGAGGGTAATGACAAGGTAGGGAGATTAATGGTGGAGGGAGGGAGATTAATGATGGAGGGAGGGAGATTAATGGTGGAGGGAGGGAGATTAATGGTGGAGGGAGATAAATGATTAGGGAGGGCAGTAAATGATGGAGGGGGAGATTGATGATGGAGGGAGGTGAATGACGAGGGAGGGTGGTAGATGATGAGGGGGCAAGGTTAATGACAGGAGGAGAGAGGGTAATGACAAGGTAGGGAGATTAATGATGAGGGAGGGCAGTTAATGATGAGGGAGGGAGGTTAATGATGGAGGGGGAGATTGATGATGGAGGGAGGTTAATGACTAGGGAGGATGGTAGATGATGAAAGAGCGAGGTTAATGATGGAGGGAGGTTATTATGACGGAGGAAGGTTAATGACAGATGGAGAGAGGGTAATGACAAGGTAGGGATATTAATGATGAGGGAGGGCAGTTAATGATGAGGGAGAGAGGTTAATGATGGAGGGGGAGACTGATGATGGAGGGAGGGTAATGACTAGGGAGGGTGGTAGATGATGGAGCGAGGTTAATGATGGAGGGAGGTTATTGTGACGGAGGGAGGTTAATGACACATGGAGGGAGGGTAATGATGAGGTAGGGAGATTAATGATGGAGGGACAGAGGGTAAAGACCAGGGAGGGTAAAGACGATGAAGGGAGATTAATGACGGAGGTAGGGCGGTTAATGATGAGCTAGACCAGTTGGTGATGGCGGGTGAGAGGTTGATGATGGCGGAAGGGAGGGAGTTTAATGATGGAGAGAGGGCAGTTAATGATAGAGGGAGGCTAATGATGGAGGGAGGGAGGTTAATGATGAGGGAGGCCAGTTAATGATGAGGTAACGAGGTTAGCGATGGAGGGAGGGAGGTTATAATGAGGGAGGGAGGATAATGATGGAGGGAGGGAGGTTAATGACGGAGGAAGGGATGTTAATGATGAGGGAGGGAGGTTAATGACGGAGGGAGGTAGGTTAATGGTGAGGGAGGGAGGGAGGTTAATGGTGAGGGAGGGAGGTTAATGACGGAGGGAGGTAGGTTAATGGTGAGGGAGGGAGGTTAATGACAGAGGGAGGGAGGTTAATAACGGAGAAAGGGATGTTAACTAATGATGAGGGAGGGAGGTTAATGACGAGGGAGAGAGATATGACGGAGGTTGGGAGGTTAATGACGGAGGGAGGAAGGTTAATGATGGAGGGAGGGAGGGTAATGATGAGGGAGGGAGATAAATGACAGAGGTAGGGAGGTTAATCATGAGGGAGGGCAGTTAATGATGGAGGGAGGGAGGTTAATGATGGAGGCAGGGAGGTTAATCATGGAAGAAGGGGGGTTATTGATGGAGGGATGGAGGTTGGTTAATGAAGAGGGAGCGAGGTTAATGATGGAGGGAGGGAGGTTAATGATGGAGGGAGGGAGGTTAATGATGAGGGAGGGAGGTTAGTGACGAGGAAGAGTAATGAAGGAGGTAGGGGGTTAATGATGTGGGAGGGCAGTTAATGATGGAGGGAGGGAGATTAATGACAAAGGGAGGGAGGTTAAATAAGAAGGGAGGGCAGTTAATGATGAGGGGGGGGTTAATGATGGAAGGGGTGAGGTTAATGATGAGGGAGAAAGCTAGGTTGTGAGGGAAGTTCATGATGAGTGAGGTGAATGTGGGATGAGGAAGGTAGGTGGTTAAATGATGAGGGAGTGAGGTTAATGATGGAGGGAGGGAGGTTTTATGATAGGAGGGAGGTTAATGATGAGGGAGGGCAGTAAAATGATGAGGAGAGTTAATGGAGGGGGAGGGGGTTAATGATAGAGGTAGGGAGGTTAATGGGTGAGAGGCAAGTTAATGATGAGGAGTGGGAGGTTAATGAGGGAGGGAGGGAGGGAGGTTAATTGTGATGAATGAGGTTAATGATGAGGGGGATAATGATGAGGGGGGAGATTAATGATGATGGAGGGAGGTTAATGATGAGGGAGGGAGATTAATGATGGAGGTAGGGAGGTTAATGATGAGGGAGGTTAATGATAGGGAGGGAGATTAATGATGGAGGTAGGGAGGTTAAGATAAGGAAGAACAGTTAATGGTAGAGGGAGGGAGGTTAATGATAGAGGTTAATGATGAGAGAGGGCAGTAAATGATGGAGGGAAGGAGTTAATGGAGGGAGGGAGATTAATGATAGAGGTATGGAGGTTAATGGTGGTGGAGGAGGGAAGTTAATGTGATGAGGGAGTGAGGTTAATGATGGAGGGAGGGAGGTTAATCATGATGAACTGAGGTGAATGATGAGGAAGGTAGGTTAATGATGAGGAAGTGAGGTTAATGATGGAGGGAGGTTAATGATGACAGTTTATGTTTAGGGAGGGAGATTAATGATGGAGGGAGGGAGGGAGGTTAATGATGAGGGCGGTTTATGTCAGGGAGGGAGATTAATGGTGGAGGTAGGGAGGTTAATGATAAGAGAGGACAGTTAATAATGGAGGGATAGAGGTTAATGATGAGGGAGGGCAGTAAATGATGGAGGAAGAGAGTTAATGGAGGGAGCGGGTTAATGATAGAGGTAGGGAGGTTAATGGAGGGAGGGAGGTTACTGATAGAGGGAGGGAGGTTAATGGTGGAGGAGGCAAGTTAATGATGAGGGAGTGAGGTTAATGATGGAGGGAGGTTAATCGTGATGGAATGAGGTTAATGATGAGGGGGGGAGAATAATGATGAGGGGGAGATTAATGATGACGGAGGAAGGTTAATGATGAGGGAGATTCATGATGGAGGTTAATGATGAGGGAGGTTAATGATGTGGAAGGGCAGTTAATGATGGAGGGATGATGATTAATGACATAGGGAGGGAGGTTAAATAAGAAGGGAGGGCAGTTAATGATGAGGGAGGGAGGTTAATGATGAGGGAGAAAGCTAGTTTGGAAGGGAAGTTAATGATTAAGGATCCAGAGTGAGGTTAATGATGGAGGGAGGGAGGTTAATCATGATGGAGTGAGGTGAATGATGAGGAAGGTAGGTTAATGATGAGGGAGTGAGGTTAATGATGGAGGGAGGGAGGTTAATGATGAGGGAGGTTTATGTTAGGGAGGGAGATTAATGATGGAGGTAGGGAGGTTAATGATGAGGGAGGACAGTTAATGGTGGAGGGACGGAGTTAATGGAGGGAGGGAGGTTAATGATAGAGGTAGGGAGGTTAATGATAGAGGTAGGGAGGTTAATGGTGGAGGAGGCAAGTTAATGATGAGGGAGTGAGGTTAATGATGGAGGGAGGTTAATCGTGATGGAATGAGGTTAAAGATGAGGGGGGAGAATAATGATGAGGGGGAGATTAATGATGACGAAGGGAGGTTAATGATGAGGGAGGAGATTAATGTTGGAGGTAGGGAGGTTAATGATGAGGGAGAACAGTTAATGGTGGAGGGAGGGAGGTTAATCATGATGGAGTGAGGTGAATGATGAGGAAGATAGTTTAATGATGAGGGAGTGAGGTTAATGATGAGGGAGGTTTATGATAGGAAGGGAGATTAATGATGGAGGTACATGTAGGGAGGTTAATGATGAGAGAGGACAGTTAATGGTGGAGGGATGGAGGTTAATGATGAGGGAGGGCAGTAAATGATGGAGGGAGGGAGTTAATGGAGGGAGCGGGTTAATGATAGAGGTAGGGAGGTTAATGGTGGAGGAGGCAAGTTAATGATGAGGGAGTGAGGTTAATGATGGAGGGAGGGAGGGAGGTTAATCGTGATGGAATGAGGTTAATGATGAGGGGGGAGAATAATGATGAGGGGGGAGATTATTGATGACGGGGAGGTTAATGATGAGGGAGGGAGATTAATGATGGAGATAGGGAGGTTAATGTTGTGAGAGGTTAATGATGTGGAAGGGCAGTTAATGATGGAGGGATGGAGATTAATGACATAGGGAGGGAGGTTAAATAAGAATGGAGGGCAGTTAATGATGGAGGGAGGGAGGGAGGGAGGGAGGTTAATCATGATGTGAGGTGAATGATGAGGGAGGGAGCTTAATGATGATGGAGTTTGGTGAATGATGAGGAAGGGAGGTTAATGATGAGGGAGGGAGATTAATGATGGAGGTAGGGAGGTTAATGATGAGGGAGAACAGTTAATGGTGGAGGGAGGGAGGTTAATGATGAGGGAGGGAGATTAATGGAAGAGGTAATGGTGGTGGAGGAGGGAAGTTAATGTGGTGAGGTTAATGATGGAGGGAGGGAGGTTAATCGTGATGCGATGAAGGGGGTTAATGATGGGAGGGAGGTTGGTTAATGATGAGGGTGGACAGTTCATGAAGAGGGAGGGAGGTTAATGATGAGGGAGGGAGGTTAGTGACGAGGACGAGAAATGAAGGAGGTAGGGGGTTAATGGTGTGGAAGGGCAGTTAATGATGGAGGGATGGAGATTAATGACAGGGAGGGAGGTTAAATAAGAAGGGAGGGCAGTTCATGATGAGGGAGGGAGGTTAATGATGGAAGGAGGGAGATTAATGATGGGGAGAAAGCTAGTTTGGAATGGAAGTTAATGATGAAGGATCCGGAGTGAGGTTAATGATGGAGGGCGGGGAGGTTAATGATGGAAGGAGGAAGGTTAATGATGGGGAGAAAGCTAGTTTGGGAGGGAAGTTAATGATGAAGGATCCGGAGTGAGGTTAATGATGGAGGGCGGGGAGGTTAATGATGGAAGGAGGAAGGTTAATGATGGGGAGAAAGCTAGTTTGGGAGGGAAGTTAATGATGAAGGATCCGGAGTGAGGTTAATGATGGACGGCGGGGAGGTTAATGATGGAAGGAGGAAGGTTAATGATGGGGAGAAAGCTAGTTTGGGAGGGAAGTTAATGATGAAGGATCCGGAGTGAGGTTAATGATGGAGGGCGGGGAGGTTAATCATGATGGAATGAGGTGAATGATGAGGAAGGTAGGTTAATGATGAGGAAGGGTGCTTATTGATGGGAGGGAGGGAGGTCAATAATAGGAGGGAGGTTAATGACGGAGGGATGGAGGTTTATGATGGGAGGGAGGGAGGATAATGATGGAGGAAGGGAGGTTTATGATGGAGGTAGGGAGGTTGCTGATGGAGGTAGGGAGGTTACTGATAAGGAAGGGAGGTTAATGTTGAAGGAGGGAGGTTGAAGATGTGGGAGGGAATTTGTTTTTGTTCTTCCACACAGACCATTATACATGTATCCATTGTTTTAATACAATTTTCATGTGAACAAACAATCTTCTGAGTCTGCCATTATTCAACCTTATTGATAATACTATTCCCTGCAAGTAAAAACAAGACAGGCCTCAATTTAAGGTGGTAACCTGTTTTCAGGTTGCCTGGAGGTTGCCATATGAAAAATAGTGGTAACCTATTTTCAGGTCCCCATAATTTTGACTAATAATATGACATTAGGTTAATAATTATGCGATAGGTTCCCACAGGTTACCAGTTTAGAATTCATGGTAACCTGTTGAGAGGTTACCATCAGCACTCCTTAAATTGAGGCCTGCAAGACATCAAATGTGACTCTTTGGCACAATATTCAAGAACATTATTTTTGTGGCAAGACTTGTGCGGAGCTAATGAAAGTCTTGTTCTTGCTGCCAGCATTGAAACAGACTTGATGTAGTGCCTGTGAACTATAAATTCATTTAATTCAGGCCAACTCTATTTATGCTTTACAGACAGATTTTCTTTCCATCGATCTGTTTTTTGTAAACTTGTGCAAAACTCCGTGGTTAAATTCATCGGTCTACATGTATATGTTGAATTTTAAATTTCAATGTATCTTTTGAATGTAGTAAACCAATATTTGATCAGAAAATAAATTTGATTTACACATGTACATGTAATTGTTCCCATCAACTCTGGGACCACATGAAACAGTTGTCTGAGTTGTCAGTTGTATTTATCTGTTTTAGCTGTTACTACAGGTACAGGCCTATTGATTGACTTGGCCAGCTTTAAATGAGCAATGATGTAGAGTCAATTACCCGGAACCATTGGGTAATAAAAAAAACACCGGTAGAAATAGATCCCTAACCATTACCATCGATTGGGGCTGATCTTTTCAGGATGATATAAAGGTTCCACAGTGTAGGACCTGTTTGGTATTATCTGTGGACAGGTAGTTGTAGCTCCATAACTACAGTTTCCTTCTTCACATGTTTTCATGTACGTTGCCTGAGCTGCCTTGTCTTTTTTGTGTTTAAGATGAGGGGAGTGAGAGTTCATTTTCAAGGCCTCAGTCAGTCACTGCAAAGGTTTAGTGAGTTGGGGGTTACACAAATGTACGTTTCTAACTCGCCATTCTTTCCTTAGCTCCAGAGTTCCGGTGATTCTTCCATATTAATAATGTAATGATGTATTCGTCATAATGGTGGAATACTGTGTTCTCCATATGCATAATACTGAAATATGGTGTGTTTATGGTGGAATAATATAATCAAGTTTGTCAGTGACTCAATACAGAAATCTATGGGTCAGGACAATTTATATTGGGCGAGACATCAGCCAAGTCCAATGTTCATCTACATGTAAACCTAGGAGCTACTGTAAAGGAAGATAATCTAGTTACTCGCCATGAATTACAATCGAATGCGGTGAATGGCAAAATATTGGCCGACCATGTGACTGTGATTGCCCATTTTCACTGGATGATTTTGTCTGAAGCGGGATAATGTATTCTCCATAATGTGGAATATCTGTGTTTTCCATAATGGTGGTATGTGTTCTCCACAATGGTGAAATAGTGTGTTCTTCATAAATGGTGGAATAATGTATTCTCCATAATGGTGGGATAATGTGTTCTCCATAAATGGTGAAATAATGTGTTCTTCATAATGGTGGAATAATGTGTTCTCCATAAATGGTGGAATAATGTGTTCTTCATAAATGTGAAGCGGGTGGATGCATCATGGGTGGGTTCAGGTTCCTGTCATGCCTGTTGCTTCAATGCATTTTGCTGAGAAGCAACAGGAACTTGATAATGTCATGCCTAGCACTGTAATATCACTTGTCTTTATTGCACCATGTAAGCGTCCTGTTTGTATCTTGTGCGCTGTCCTCAGTGTTTTATAGGGTGGATGGAGGGTGTCTGGTTCCATGCTGCTTCAAAGATTCTTCTTTGAAGTAGCAGGAACACAACTGGGCTGGGTGGTGCTTAGTTGGTTCGTCGTGATATAGCTGAAATATTGTTGAAAGCGACGTTAAATTCTATTAACTCACTCACTCTCCATAATGGTGGAATAATGTGTTCTCCAGAAATGGTGGAATAATGTGCTCTCCATAATGGTGGAATAATGTGTTCTCCTTAAATGGTGGAATATATGTGTTCTCCATAAATGGTGGAATAATGTGTTCTCCATAATGGTGGAATAATGTGTTCTCCATAAATGGTGGAATAATGTTTTCTCCATAAAAGGTAGAATAATGTTTTCTCCATAAATGGTAGAATAATGTGTTTTCCATAAATGGTGGAATAATATGTTCTCCATAAATGGTGAAGTAATGTGTTCTCCATAAATGGTGGAATAATGTGTTCTCCATAAATAGTGGAATAATGTGTTCTTCATAAATAGTGGAATTAAGTGTTATTTCGGGTGGAGTAATAATATAGTAATAATGTCTTATATAACATTTTTAGGAGCTTGTGTATGCATCCATTTCTCCAGCATATCTCATAACATTCTCTTTATTATCTCTCATTGATACAGGAAACCAAGGACGAGCCTCCTGATATATTTCACAGTTACCCTCGTCTACAGTCTTCATTCTATCGACGCTTGCACAGGAAATATCCAGCAGTTTTCCAGAAACAAAGATGGACTCCGAATTGCTCAGGTGGACCTGCTGGTATACAGCTGCACAAGAACAAAAATTATGAACTTCAAAGCTTAGGATCGGGTCATGTTGATGGAATGGGCGTGGAGATGTACACGTGTCGACCCAATCCTAGTTCTTCCACCATGGATAGGAACAACCAAATTTACGTTGAAATCGGTGAGAGGAAAGCTAAAGGTTTCCCGGAAAATGGCAGAGATGGTTTGGTGCTGGGACATCCAAGCCACTCGGAGCACTTGTTGAGCCATGCTGGTCACGCATCAAGTGGCGACGGCTTGTCAGTGAAGGAGAAATTACACATGAATGCACAGTCGATGCATTCGCTTCTGTATGACCAATTTCCCTTCAAGAAAGACAACCGGTCACAGCGGAAAAATCGAGAAAGGCGATATTTTACCCAGGACTCCGCAGATATTGACAAAAGTGTCCAGTTCGTGTGGTGTTCAGACAAATCCTCCAGCGCAATGGATCTGAGAGAGAGGATTGCAGAAAATAACAAGAACCTGCAAATTTATCGAAGCAAACTCGAGAAGTCACTAACATCAAACTCTAGACCCCGGTTGTCAAGATTGTCGAAATTGTCTCGGAGCACCGATGATTTAAGCTCTTCCAACATTTCTAATGGTGTTATGAACTTTACTGCGCAACCATCTCGAATAACAGCTAAGACGTCTTCGGATTTTTCAAATTCTAGTCAACAAAAAATTCCGGACTCGCCAGCAGACAGTGCAATTGACATGGACAGTGCATCACTTCAATCTATAATGTCTTGCTCAGGGGATATGTATAATAACTTCCATGCCCAAACAGACTTGTTGCCAAGTCATGAAATCTCTGATTCTAATTTCCTCCAGAGTTTAAGCATGGTGAGAGATTGTGAAGACATTAATCGTCGGTTCACCATGTTTACAAATGCTACGCCAGAAACAATACAGAGTAGAGAACAGCAAGACCATGCTGTGTTACCTGTGGATGACAGTGTTGTGGTGAGTGTCGCTACAAAGCCTGACGAACTTCAAGTCCGAGGGAATTCTAACAGAAGACATAAGATGACGGGCCATAGAAGTTGTTCAGTCATACAGGATGGAATTTACATATCCAATGGTCATATGCTCCATAATCTACAAGGTAAGTTGGCACGGTTGGCATGGTAACTGAGCATTGGTCATGAACATCTCATTGATGTATAAATGCAGGCCTGCAAGTGCCTCCTATATTTTCCTATATTGAACTCAAAACCTTCTATATTTCCTATATTTTGACTTTTTCTCATGAAAATTTTCATCAATGCTCTGTAATGAGTCAAATTGGCATGAGTAAATACATTTCGGAAAAATGATCTTGCCGAGCGAATATGAAAACGTTTCAATCACTCTTTGTTAAACCAAGCAGCAGAACGGGTCTCCTCAATCACCACCACTATGGCCGCATTCAGTGGGAATAATTCGATTAAACACCAGAAAAATACCAAGTTTGGAACATACAATGTAGTAGTGACCTGCCTTAATTTCCTATATTTTCCTATATTTTATTAAGAAAATCCCTATAATTTTCCTATATTTTGGCAAATTTCCTCCTATATTTTCACTGTGAGACACTTGCATGCCTGTAAATGCAATTGTTGTGAGCACATGAAATCCACAATGTACAGATTTTACCATCAGCAAACAATTTTTGCCATTCAGCATTCACATTTTACCAGAAGGATGCGTGTAGATCAAGAAGAACGTGTTTGCCTACAAGCTACGTCCGTCCGTCCGTCCGTCCGTCTGTCCGTCTGTCCGTCTGTCCATCATATCATTGTAAACACATTATCTCAAAAAGTCCTTCACTTACAACAATGAAACTTCATACAGTTGTTTAATACAGCCAGTACCAGAAGCCTATTGAAAGTCGGTGCCATTGGATGTGTTTTTCAGGAGTTATGCCCCTTTATACATGTCTGTCTGTTTTTATCCTTGTAAACACATTATCTCAAAAAGTCCTTCACTCACAACAATGAGACTTCATACAGTTGTTTAATACAGCCAGTACCAGAAGCCTATTGAAAGTCGGTGTAATCAGATGTGTTTTTCAGGAGTTCTGCCCCTTTATACATGTCTGTTGGTCCATATCCTTGTAAACATATTATCTCAAAAAGTCCTTCACTCACAACAATGAAACTTAATACAGTTGTTTAATACAGCCAGTACCAGAAGCCTATTGAAAGTCGGTGCCATGGGATGTGTTTTTCAGGAGTTCACATAAACCTGTGTGGATTGCTGTGAATAGACAGTAATCGTTCGACTACATCTACATGTACTATAGGTAATCACTGCTCTATTGCTATATTGTTTTGTCTGTCTATGATCTATATCATACAGGTAAAATTATGCCCACCCCAAATATGCGAGTTGTTGGGGTCAGAAACATTATTTCCACAATTGCTCTGGGCCCGGCCTGAGGGGTCCCGATGGCGACAGCCACATGTTACAAGAATCCTGTAAAAAATGGCGAGACCCCTACAGGGGTAAATGCAGAGTAGCGCAAAGCACCCTGGGAGAGGATGGTTTGCCTAGTGTCGGGATTATGTGACTGGGTGGAGAATCAGGTTTGTCTTGGATATTGGGATCTGTCCATCTGTCCGACTTTATTTCCTGAGAATAACTTATGAAAAACTGAATGGATTCTTTTCAAATACGGTATGTGGGTACCTTGCCTCAAGGTCTCGATTGGGATTGTTTTTCACACCGATCCGCAGCGGCATATAGTGTGTCCATCTCTGTATAGTCGCCAAGTTAAAATTTTGTTTCTGGACAATAACTTTTTAAAACCTGAATGGTTTCTTTCCAAATTTGATATGTGGGTACACACAGAACACATTCTGGATGATTGATCAAGTGTGTGTCTATTATTGGGGGGGGAATGCCGGTTTGCAAAATTGAGGTCAAAGGTCAAGATGATTGGCTGCCACCAAGGCCTGAAGGGCCTGATGTTGAAGTGTATCTGGTTATTATATCATCTTCTCTTGTCTCGTACAGGTGACGACCTAGATTGTACTGATGCTGTGCTGCTGTCTAATGTTTCACCAGATATCAGACAATTGTCCAATGATGTCCCTGATGAACAACCATCCATGGAGGACACCTTACCACCCATACATGGACATCAGGTCGACCAGTGGTAAGATAACTGTCATGTGAAGGACAGGTGCCTAGTTTGCCTTCGTACATCATGTACGACAACTTCATTTGGGTGCACTGGGTGCAATACAGTTTGTAAAGTTGCTTTTCCAGGTTCAACAAGGTCCCTTACATATAGTCACCTATTATATTCGGCTCACATGATGAATAGGCCCTTGTTTCGGATGGAAAGGGTTTGAAGGGCGGTTGCGGGGAGGGAAGGGTTTGCCTTCCCCAGCCTCCCAGTAAAATTTTGGGCTAATCCCGAAGCCCAGTTAAAAATAAAGTCCATCCTCAAATCCCAATATTCATAATTTATTTCATACTGAAATCACACACAAATCATGCCAAATTCTCAAAAATAAACCTTTGTCTCTGAAATGAGCTATTGAGGATATGAGATTTGATAGGAGTGAGCTCACACTCTCCGATATTGAAAGAGGGATTCGAAAACGACTATCTATGAAAGTGACTGTAAAATTTGTATTCTGGATTCTGTAGCGAGAGTGGGTAGTGTATTGCTAGAGTGATATGAACAGCTGCCAAAAATTTCTACAGCCAGCTCCGTACATATGTCTTAATATGTTATAGTCGAGCAAATTATCATCTGCTTTCTCAAGTGTTTTGAGTGCTTGAGTATCCATTAGACAACAGCTTACAACCTACCTGTACATAAGCTAATGTTATCATTGTAGTGATAGTGAAATGTCCCCCAGACATGTGACCGAGGAGAATGGATCGAGGGTGTCCGTTGACGACCAGGTAGGCAATCTACATGAGAGACAACATGAGAATGGGGCGACATACCAGAAACAGGACGGAGAAAAAAATCTTGGGATGATTATGCCCTCATCAAGTGGAGAAGAGTGAGTATCATTCAGATGGCAATAATAACAGTTTAGAAGAGCGAGTATCAGATGGTCATTATAACTGTTTAGAACAGAGTTCGTACGGGTCCTGGGTTTCCTTTATTTCCTTGAATTCTGAGAAAATAAATTTCAGGACCTGGAAATCCTTGAATTCTGACAATATTTGTCAAGAGTCCTGGAAAAGTCCTTGAATTTTATAGTCTTCTCTTATCTCGAAATATGTGCCACAATGAATTACTTGCCTTGTCAATCTCACGATCGTCGGTCGTTATTTGTGTTCGATAATACTCAGCACTTCGCACGTGTTCGCACGTGGCCATATCCAAAACCGATAATAAACGGACGGTCACGAGTGTTAACGAATGATCATACAGGGGCGACAACTCTCCCCTCTGGTTCCCGTTCCATTTGCCTCAGCCCAGCGGGATTCGGGAGCCTGCGAAATGATCACTCACACAGAGTTATTCCCCCTTACTGAATTGGCGCCATTTCAGCTGAATATGTGATTATGGAAATGTATTTTTGATCCAACCCTCGCTGGTTTCATCTGTCTCTGACTCATATTATTTACCTTGTTAGAGTTTTGTCCAATCGTTAGTATGCCCGGGAAATGTGTTGTCCAAGACAATTGGAAATCTCAGCCAGAGTTTGATTGGGTTGAAAACGACAGATGGAGAGCCAAATGCAAAGTATGCTGCGTAACATATTTGAGATTTCTCACCTTCACGGGATTAAAAGTTTATCCTGATTGCTTAATGACAATGTGTGCTCAGAAGTTTGACAGTCTCTCTTAATTAATTAACAGTCTTTAGTCATGCTACAACTTGTTTTCTAGCACACCAAAGTTCACATTGATGACTGGGTTGTTGTTGTTCACCACGTGGTCGCACGTACCGCAGGTGGGCCATTCCGGTACGGTAGCTTTAACAAAGGCCTAACACAAAACAAATAATACACGCACAATCAACAGGTTATTACATGCAATTGGTGTTTCGTGAGTTATGTTTTAACAACAGTGTTGAAATATTTTCGAAATTTCTGAATTTACCAATTTTTTTTATTATATATATATATATATATATTTGGGGGGGGACAAAAATTTGTGCGCGTTATATCCGAATTCGCGTTTTATCGAGGCGCGCTATGGTGAGGCGGCACTGTAGTTGATTCCCATTATTCATTCAGATCTTGTGAGGAGACCAAAATTTTGTTCCAGACGATGTTCCCAAACAGTGAAATTGCCCAGTAGTTTACATGTGGGGAAAGCAAGTGTGCTCATATGGTAATACATGGAATCGCACCATACTTGAATGTTGAATTTGCTGAATGAAACAGGGTAAAAGGTGTTAAAACTTGTCCAGGAACATTCAGTTAATGGTCCTGGAAAAAGGTTGTATGGACCTGGAAAAGTCCTGGAATTTTGTCTTTCACAAAGGGTAGGAACCCTGTTAGAAGAATGAGTATCAGATGGTCATAATAACTGTTTAGAAGAATGAGTAGCGGTATCAGATGGTCATAATAACAGTTTAGAAGAATGAGTATCAGATGGTCATAATAACAGTTCAGAAGAATGAGTATCAGATGGTCATAATAACTGTTTAGAAGAATGAGTATCAGATGGTCATAATAACTGTTTAGAAGAATGAGTAGCGGTATCAGATGGTCATAATAACAGTTCAGAAGAATGAGTATCATATGGTCATAATAACAGTTTAGAAGTGAGTATCAGATGGTCATAACAGTTTAGAAGAATGAGTATCAGATGGTCATAATAACTGTTTAGAAGAATGAGTATCAGATGGTCATAATAACAGTTTAGAAGAATGAGTATCAGATGGTCATAATAACTGTTTAGAAGAATGAGTATCAGATGGTCATAATAACTGTTTAGAAGAATGAGTATCAGATGGTCATAATAACAGTTTAGAAGAATGAGTATCAGATGGTCATAATAACAGTTCAGAAGAATGAGTATCAGATGGTCATAATAACAGTTCAGAAGAATGAGCATCAGATGGTCATAATAACAGTTTAGAAGAATGAGTATCAGATGGTCATAATAACAGTTTAGAAGAATGAGTATCAGATGGTCATAATAACAGCTTAGAAGAATGAGTATCAGATGGTCATAATAACAGTTCAGAAGATGGTCATAATAACAGTTCAGAAGAATGAGTATCAGATGGTCATAATAACAGTTTAGAAGTGTGAGTATCAGATGGTCATAATAACAGTTCAGAAGAATGAGTATCAGATGGTCATAATAACGGTTCAGACGAATGAGCATCAGATGGTCATAATAACAGTTCAGAAGAATGAGTATCAGATGGTCATAATAACAGTTCAGAAGAATGAGTATCATATGGTCATAATAACAGTTCAGAAGAATGAGCATCGGATGGTCATAATAACAGTTTAAAAGAGAGTATCAGATGGTCATAATAACAGTTTAGAAGTGTGAGTATCAGATGGTCATAATAACAGTTTAGAAGAATGAGTATCATCCAGATGATCATAATAACAGTTTAGAAGAATGAGTAGCGGTATCAGATGGTCATAATAACAGTTCAGAAGAATGAGTATCAGATGGTCAAGATAACAATGGAAAAGAGTATCAGATGGTCATAATAACTGTTTAGAAGAATGAGTAGCGGTATCAGATGGTCATAATAACAGTTCAGAAGAATGAGTATCAGATGGTCATAATAACAGTTTAGAGGTGTGAGTATCAGATGGTCATAATAACAGTTTAGAAGAATGAGTATCAGATGGTCATAATAACTGTTTAGAAGAATGAGTATCAGATGGTCATAATAACAGTTTAGAAGAATGAGTATCAGATGGTCATAATAACTGTTTAGAAGAATGAGTATCAGATGGTCATAATAACAGTTTAGAAGAATGAGTATCAGATGGTCATAATAACAGTTCAGAAGAATGAGTATCAGATGGTCATAATAACAGTTCAGAAGAATGAGCATCAGATGGTCATAATAACAGTTTAGAAGAATGAGTATCAGATGGTCATAATAACAGTTTAGAAGAATGAGTATCAGATGGTCATAATAACAGCTAAGAAGAATGAGTATCAGATGGTCATAATAACAGTTCAGAAGATGGTCATAATAACAGTTCAGAAGAATGAGTATCAGATGGTCATAATAACAGTTTAGAAGTGTGAGTATCAGATGGTCATAATAACAGTTCAGAAGAATGAGTATCAGATGGTCATAATAACGGTTCAGAAGAATGAGCATCAGATGGTCATAATAACAGTTCAGAAGAATGAGTATCAGATGGTCATAATAACAGTTCAGAAGAATGAGTATCATATGGTCATAATAACAGTTCAGAAGAATGAGCATCAGATGGTCATAATAACAGTTTAAAAGAGAGTATCAGATGGTCATAATAACAGTTTAGAAGAATGAGTATCAGATGGTCATAATAACAGTTTAGAAGTGTGAGTATCAGATGGTCATAATAACAGTTTAGAAGAATGAGTATCAGATGGTCATTACAGTTTAGAAGAATGAGTATCAGATGGTCATAATAACAGTTTAGAAGAGTGAGTATCATCCAGATGATCATAATAACAGTTTAGAAGTGTGAGTATCAGATGGTCATAATAACAGTTTAGAAGAATGAGTATCAGGTGGTCATTACAGTTTAGAAGAATGAGTATCAGATGGTCATAATAACTGTTTAGAAGAATGAGTATCAGATGGGCATAATAACAGTTTAGAAGAATGAGTATCAGATGGTCATTACAGTTTAGAAGAATGAGTATCAGATGGTCATAATAACAGTTTAGAAGAGTGAGTATCATCCAGATGATCATAATAACAGTTTAGAAGAATGAGTATCATCCAGATGATCATAATAACAGTTTAGAAGAATGAGTATCATCCAGATGATCATAATAATAGTTTAGAAGAGTATCAGATGGTCAAGATAACAATGGAAAAGAGTATCAGATGGTCATAATAACAGTTCACCCAAGAACTGGCCATAAGGTTGAATGAAATAAATGTCTAGCTTCACAGGCATCCCAGGTCATACATGTATTTTTGCTCTGCATCAATCATTAAGGTCATCCCTGAAGGGGAGGGACCTCTTGGAATGGGTTTAGACTTTGGTTCAGCCATGCTTCGTTTCCAGAAAATTTGTGAGAGAACAAAGCAGAATTTGGAGTTGAATTTCCAGGGTAAAATGTTGAGGAGATTTTGATTTTGTCTGGGAATACAATTTGGGCCATCTCCGATGAACGGAAGTGTGTATTAAAATCCCAAATTTTTTATAACTTAAATCTAAATTCCTTTTTGGTTGATTTGAAATGATCCATCCATTCTGTTGAAATGATCCATGTTTGCTTCGAAAGAATTTCATAGAACAATACTTAATGCATGCTTCCATATTATTATTATTCAAATCATATTCGGTTGATTTGACACCATGTGTCATTTATTCTGTGGCGGAGGTACATGTACAATCAATTACTGAAAGATCATAGTCACAAACTGAACATATTTTTAAACGTTAAATAATGTGGAAAACATTATTTCTATTCATTTATATTTCCAAAATGTGGTAGGCCTATCCGCATACCACCCTTATAGCCTGAGAAGCTAAGAAATGGCCAAATTAATGGTACCAAAACACGGACATATATTAACCAGGACTCTCTTCGAGATTACTGATAAATTTCATATCCATCTTGAAGACAGGGATGTTTTGATAAAGACCGGAAGGAAACCGGGACACATCACTATATATGGATCCCAGTTCGGCCCTCCCGGCCTCAGCTGAGAAATTTCTCGATCTGTCTTGAAGGTATCGAGAAAGTGCCTCGATTAATTGGACGTGACCCAGCATGGTACCGGTACCAGTCTGATTTGGTATATGGTAACTAAGGTTTATAATATTTCAAGGTTAGAGTTAATTGACTCGTGTGGATCACTCGAAGTAAATCTCAATGAGGTGTTTTCAGCAACAGGTATAATCATTGCAAACTGGCATTTTTCCTCCAAAAACTTTAATGAATGCAATGAAATCTTATGTTTCATTCTTTTCATTTCTCAGGTCTTCCGAGGTAATGGCAATAACGAATGGTGTAACCACATTGCATTACGATCATCTTCCAAGGAGAGACAACTCAGGACACAATCATGTACATTTTGAGGATGACGTCGATGACACAGACCCCAGTCTTGGTGCACAGGCAGAAACACGAGATGAAGCCATGGAACGTATGATAGCGGAACGATACAGGCAACGAAAAGCTGCGGGTAAAGGCAACCGGTCACGTTCAAGGTTACCAGGGATCAAACTTGAACAGTCGGACTCACTCCAAGGTCAAGGTCATCCTAATGTGACCCCCAGCACTATGAGCACATGTCATGAAAACGGACTTCAAAATGGAATGACCAGTATCCCAGCAACCTCTTCTGAAAGGTCAGAGGTCACTTCACTGACCTTTGACCCTGTAGCGACTGATGTGACTGAGACAGCTTGTGATGCTGAAGTCGTCAAAAATTCTGTTTGCCCACATGAAAGCATGATTGATAATCACAACTCTATTCCTAGTCTCGGAGTCCACAAAAATGTGTCGAATTCTTCCAGAGTTACTGAACATGTATTTGATGAAATGAGGGACAAAGCAGGTGAGAAAATGAAAGTCAAAACTAAAATTTTCAAGGGGAAGAGAGGGAAATATTATGTGGAAGACGACTTCCCTCCAGAAGGAAATTCATTGCATAGTCGTGAAGTGAACAATATTGTGACAGCATGCGTGAGACACGAATCTGTGAATTCATGTCCTTCGGATTCTAACACCCCTGGTTTGAAGGGGATAATGAAACATCCTCCACAGAGCCTGAAAATGACACCGTATGAGGCTTCGCATGGTTTAGACGATACTGGGTCTCCCATCAAATCATCGCGGGACTCCCCATCAACGGAACTGTTTGTGGCTAAGAAAGTTGAAATTGAGAATTCGGACCCTGTATATCATGTGCAGGACAAGTTGGAAAATGTGAAATCAAAGCCAGCGCATGAAGTTAAACTGGCTGAATGCGGAAAAGGGAAAGTTTGTGTGAATAAGGGTAAACATGGTAAAAGAGGAAAAACAAAACATATCATCAATAACACTTTACCATCTGAAGGCAAGGGAGATAATTCATCAGGATCACAATCAGGGGGAGACAACTCACCATCCCATTCAGAGGACCACCCCAGGATGAGATTACCAAATGGAAGTGAATGGAAAGAAAATAAAGAGAATTTAAAGGAGCATTTACAAAGTAAGAGAAATACATGTAACTTTAATTCTACCGGTACACCTGTGTATACCGGTACACCTATATACCCTGTACACCTATGCCTCGCTGTGTGTCAGAATAGCTTGGTGGAGAGGCCAGGTTAAGTGGATTGTAGGAGCTGCAGTCCAGTTAACCTGGCCTCTCCACCACACAGCGTGCTATTCTGGAGTATGTTGTGTGCCTTACTGAGTAACCAAATACATCTCAGTCAGCATCTGGAGTGCAGCAAGGCTGAATCTGCTGTATACTGGGTAAATATAGTCATGTACATTTGTGGCTAAGAAAGTTGAAATTGAGAATTCAGATCCCAAATCTCATGTGCAGGACAATTAGGAAAATGTAAAATCAAAGCCAGTGCATGAAGGAAAACGGGTTGAATGCGGAAAAATAGCAGTTATTATTATTAGTTACACGATTTGTCAGTGACCCAATACAGAAATACATGGGGTCCCCAGTAAAATTTATATTGGGCAACGCATCAGCTGAAGACCCTTTCTGAACACGCTAATGTCCATAGGCAAATTCTGTGATGAAGGACTTCTTGTAAATAACTTTGGCCCTATGTTGTTGTTGCTCATGAAACAACAACAATTGCAATATTCATTGTCATTGATCGTCGCTGATTACGATGAAATACGAGCTATCCACATTATGAATGCTATATAATTTAGAGCTACAGCTGCTGAAGCTCACCTTTATTACAAATACTTGTTGTCAAAATGAAGCCTGACGTGAGAGCTTTGAGACAGGAGCTACTATAAAGGGAGATAACCTAGTTATCCACCCCGAATTATAATCGACGGTGGTGGATGGAAATATATCGGGCGACCATGTGACCGTGATCGCTCGTTTTCATTGGACGATTTTGTCTTAACCGTGATAATTGTAAATATTGGTATAAAGCTAACAGTAGGAGCAGTCAGATGAGTAACGGTACCTAATACAATGTATTGTCTGTGTATCTCAGTTCATCAGGTTCACAGTAATATTTATTGATGACATGGGTCTGATACTCTAACATATATTCTAGGATAACAAATGCAATTTTTATTACATGTAGCAATTACATGTATCGCCCACAGCATGGGTAAACATTTCTATCTTTTTAGTTTCTAAGAATAGTTGGGTCCCAAAGTTTTGTCAAACTAATTTTCTTGAAGATCATGCCAAAGTTGGTGTTGCATGTATCTTGTTGAAGATCTGCAGGAAATAGTAGTGTTACAGACTGACTTCTCTAACACTGTTCATTTCATGTAAATGGTGTTAAATGAAGATATTGAAAAGTTGAAAAAAGATAGATAAATATGTTCTATGGTATCTCTCTTAGTAGGCCTATTCCGGATAAATACAAAACTATAACAACAACAATGCATTCGGGAAGAATAACCTGAGTTGTCAGAACCATCTAGCCATGTCGATCCAGAAGCAAAATAAGAAAAAATATAATCATCTTAATGGGATTCTATCTTTCACGGAAGGGTACGGCGCATCACGTTGGGCACACCGGTTCTCGTCGGATCACCGAAGTTAAGCAGCGTTGAGCTCGGTCAATACTTGGATGGGTGACCGGGTGCTGTACTGACTGGGCTGATCAGTGTCCAGAATAATAGGAACTGTGGACACTCTCGTGTTCTGGCACAAGTAGGCACCGTCGTGATATGACTGAAACAATGTTGAAAACGACGTTAAATCCTACTCACTCACTCTTTCACGGAAAATCTATTACTGCAAAAATAACAAAAGATAATTCTGTGTGAATAATAAGGCATTTACATTAGTTAGTGTGATCGGGTGAATCCAGTGCTGTCACTCCACCAGTATGACCAGTTAAAATTGTACTCTCATCGTTCAAGATATTCACTTTAATTTTTGCCTTCAGATATACATTCACAGAGGTCCGAGGAGTCTCCCAGTCATACACCAAGGGAAGATAACTCTCCCAGGTTGGCAAATCCATGCCTAGTCACAGTGCCAAAGATTGGAAAAGAGGAGAGTGACAATAGGATATACCAGAAGTCGTGAGTTACATGTATTCATTCACACCATGTTACCACGCATTGAACTCCGGGTGCATTTAGCAGCACTTATTCTGCCATACTCCACCGACTAGGATTGGGTACAAGATGGATAGCATCACTATGAAAATTGAATATATGTACATCATCACACCATCTCAGTCTATAAGGCCCTCGGTGGCTGAGTGGTCTAAGGCATTTGCGTGTGAATCCGCTTACCTCACACCGCTGAACCGGCACGGGTTCGTGCCCTGCTGGTGCATCTTTGAAATTTTTGCCAGTTACTTGCCGATGTGCTGTGATTCTCTCTCTCTCCGGCTTCCTCCACCAACCAAACTGGCTGTCACCAAATGAGTGAAGTAACCTTGAATGTTGTAACCATCCTCCCCTTTCTCAGACTCGACCGCTTCCATACTTACATAGATGTTTCCAACTATCAGTTGCCAAACTTGGCCAAATAGTAGAATTATATTCAGTATATTTGCCTAATTTATACCAGAATTAGCCAGTCCCAAACTTTCCCCATATACTAGTATATTTACCTATAGTGGCCCAGGCTGAGAGGATGGGGAGATCACTGAAGTGTGAAAACCCCTAGATGGTAGGAGAGCTTCTTGAAATTGGGGCATGCTAGGAACTGGCATAAGGCATTCCAAACAGAGTGGTATGGTGCACTGGGTTGGAACTCCTAGGAGCTTCATGGAATACATTTTGGAACTCGACAGACAAAGGATGGGTTATGCCATCCCATGCAATTGGAATTCCTCTCCATCCGGATTAGAACACCAAACTGGGCATGGTGTATCCCATTTGGATAACCAGCATATGCCATTCCTACAAAGGAACTCCTGCCCTAATTTCAAGAAGCTCCCAGCTAGCATATTGGAAGTTACTAGAAACAAAATAGGCCTACTTAATATTTTTTGCCTAACTGTATGAAATCCAAGTGTATGTATGCTTACGTTTAGATTGTTATCAGCCACGACCTCTTCCCAGAATAATCCAAAGAGGTATGCAGATGCTCCAGATAATTATTGTAGATTTAGCATACAACAATACAAATGTAACATAGGTGACCATGTCTTGTGCCTTTGGACTGTTTGGTCTATTAAATGATGCTGTTTAATTGAAATCATTCCAGTAATTTTTCAATGGTTTGTTACAGTAATCTACAGTCATCCAAAGACATCAGCACCTCTAAGCTGTCCCTGTTCCATTCTGCCAAGGCCAAAATTCAGGCGTTGAGAAAAGCGAAAAGTCTAGACCACTTGGACCAGCCGGATACACCGCCACTAGACGCTGACACGAGACCCCGACTGGGGAGCATGAACAACCTTTCATCGGTCTACTCGCTCCCTCCTCCACCCCCGCCCCCACCCACACGTGTGAAGAAGTCTCCGTCGCTTCGATCAATACTCAGCTTTGGCAGGAAGAAGTCACAGTCAAATGGAGAAGTCTCCAAAAAGTGAGTAAATTTTCAAAGTTTATTACCAAAGTTTTGGAATGTGGATCCTGGCAACTTGCTTGCTGATAATAAAATCATATTCTTCCCAAATGATGTGAAGACTTTGTCGCAAGACCTTGCTTAGGCTGTTCAATGTTAATCTTTTAACATATTTCTCAAATTTAGGTTATCAGATTGTTAGTGCTATATTTTCACAACATTAAAACCCTTACAATAAGGAACCAATTGAGTTCCGTCTTGATCCAGCATGATGCTGCTGCATTGCGAGGGACTCTAGGTCAAGTTCATATTGGACTATTTCTCAAGGTAACATTTTGAAAATGTAAATCAGTCAGGACAAATCGAGCTCGAGTCTCAATCTTTGTCACTATGCTGCCTTATGTGACCTCTACGTCAGTCGACGATTTCATTGAACTTGACCTATTTCCAAAGGTCACAGAAGTTAAAATGTGAGCATCAGTCCTATTCGATATTTGGAGTAAAGAATGTACACGGATTTACATCCAGAGATGAGAATCTTAAGCTGAAATGCTGATTTCACGGTTATTCCTAACAAGACAAATGTCGATTTGAAAAGCTTACAACTTTTTTTCTTTTGTAAACCTCATTAAATGACTAGCTATACGGTTGTGATATTTCGGGTCGTTCTCATGGGTTGTTATAATCATGTAGCATCCGTCTTGTTATGACCTGCCTGTATGTCTGGTCATATGGTTGTTTGCTCGTACGGTCATATGGTCGTATGATTGTCCGTCAACAATTTATTGTCCGATCCATCTCTCGATTACTGTTTCATAGACAACTTCAAAACTTACATCATGGAAGATGTTTAGTACATTGTACCTTGCACTATCCATTTTTCTTCCCCAAAGAGTTATGGCCCTTCATTGTCCTTTTCAACCTTTTATGAATGGATACTTGCCCAGGCTGTAAGCCTATATCAGAATGTTTGGAACTTATTTGGTACTTGCCAATACCTCAGCAATTAAAGCTGGTCACCAATGTTCAAAAGCCGTCCAGCTTAGGGCAGCATGGTTTTGTACCATGTTTGTCTGGCACAGGAGGTAGATTAATGTGCCAAACAAATTAGGCTCTCTGACGATCCATTGTGATCACCAGTGTCTGTAGAGCCTAATTTTCAAAATTTGAAATTCAATTTTTTTTGTAGAGGTATGGTTGTTTGGATCATTGTCGCCGTGAGACCAATACGGTTAGGTAATTTTTTGTATATTTCAATAGGCTTTTGCTAGGGTATGTTTCTTTGGGTCATCGTCGCCGTGTGACCAATAAGGTTTGGTGCGACGTTAAACTTCAATCAACCAATGTTCAAAATTCTGGAAACCTTTCATTCATCCGTTTTTACCCCTCAGCCTATTAGGCTGCGGGGTCTTGTCGTTGGCATGTACGTCCGGTCGTTCGTCCGGTCGTCCGGTCGTCCGGTCGTCAACAATTCTTGTGATCGATCTAGAAACCGAACCGTTGCTTCTAGAGACTTCAAATTTGGTATACAGAATTGTTGGGTGGTCAACCACAAGCCTATTGAATCTGGACCCGATTGGTTGGAAACTTTGGCGGCCATCTTTAATTTATGCGAAACCATCACAGCTTTCTTGTTACCAAGCTTTTTACCCCTCGGCCAAATTTGGCCTAGGGGTTTTACCCCTCGGCCAAATTTGGCCTAGGGGTATTGTCGTCATCATGTACGGCTGTCCGTACGTACGTCCGTACGTACGTCCGTCCGTCCGTTACCGCGATATCTAAAGAACCGTTTCATGCATGGCAACCAAACTTGTTACATCTATTTATCTTCACGTAAATCAGAAGCCTATCGAAAATGAGTCATCTCGGACAATATTTTGCAGAGTTATGCCCCTTTTTACAAATAAAAATCCATTTATGATTTGTTATTGTGATAATTTCAGAACTGTTCCATATACAACATCCTAACGTGATACAGTTGTTTCTCTTGACCTAAACTAGATGCCTATCGAAAATGAGTCGTGTCAGAAAGTATTTTGCAGAGTTATGCCCCTTGTCTAATAAAATCCGTTACCGCGATATCTACAGAACCATTTCATGCATGGCAACCAAACTTGTTACATCTATTTATCTTCACGTAAATCAGAAGCCTATCGAAAAGGAGTCATCTCGGACAATATTTTGCAGAGTTATGCACCTTTTTACAAATAAAAATCCATTTATGATTTATTGTGATAATTTCAGAACCGTTCCATATACAACATCATAACGTGATACAATTGTTTCTCTTGACCTGAACTAGATGCCTATCGAAAATGAGTCGTGTCAGAAAGTATTTTGCAGAGTTATGCCCCTTGTCTAATAAAATCCACTAATTCCTATGTTAAGTTTGCATATAATTTCTATATCATGTTTGTATACTATCACATTTATTTATTGATTGGATGACTGATTTATTGATTTATTCTCTTACACAATGCGAAGAATGCCTGCAAATCTGTTTTGAAAATGACACTAGATGCCTATCAAAAATGAGTCGTGTCAGAAAGTATGCCCCTTGTCTAACAAAATCCACTAATTCCTATGTTAAGTTTGCATATTATTTCTATATCATGTTAGTATACTATCACATTTATTTATTGATTGGATGACTGATTTATTGATTTATTTTCTTAGACAATGCAAAGAATGCTTGCAAATCTCTTTTGAAAATGACATACATGTCCCATTTAGTATACATGTACTGTATTTATCTAGCCATGTGTACTGTTGTTTTGGTGAGACACCGATACAGCTCTTTCAATTTATTCCAGAAACAAATTAATTTAAGGGGAGGAAAACTTTTCTTTTTTTTCAAAGAAAGTACACTTACAATACCAGGGGTAAATATTTCTTCCCACAAGCCAATCAATTGGTAGAGACACCCTTACATTATAATAGCTGGGGTTCAGAGCCGAGGGGTTTCGATAGCGCAGCTTCATGTTTTAGAACGACTTACCCTAGGCACACCAAACTTGCCGTGCACATCCATATGCTCATGACCCAGAACCCTATTGAATCTGGACCCGATTGGGTGGAAACTTTGGCGGCCATCTTTAATTTATGCGAAACCATGAATCTTGTGTATCTCGGAAGCCATTTTGCTGTTCAGTGTGAAACTTTGTAGAGATTATCGATACATCAAGAAACTTTGAAGGAATGACCAAACCAGTTTTCCTGATTAGGTGAAAGCCTTGGTGGCCATCTTTAATTTATGCAGAATCTTTAATGATGTATTTCTTTGATACCATTGAAGTGTTCTATACGAAACTTCTTGTTACCAAGCTTTCTTTAGAACGACTTACCCTAGGCACACCAAACTTGCCGTGCACATCCATACGCTCATTACTCAGAACCCTATTGAATCGAAACTTTGGTGGCCATCTTTAATTTATGCGAAACCATTAATCTTGTGTATCTCGGAAACCATTTTGCTGTTCAGTGTGAAACTTTGTAGAGATTATCGATACATCAAGAAACTTTGAAGGAATGACCGAACCGGTTTTCCTGATTAGGTGAAAGCCTTGGCGGCCATCTTTAATTTATGCAGAATCTTTAATGATGTATTTCTTTGATACCATTGAAGTGTTCTATACGAAACTTGGTATACAGCATCGATGTATCAAGAGACTTGACTTGCACTGAATAACCACATCAATTCTTCTGAGAGGCGGGAAGGATGGCCGGCCATTTTTAATTTATGCAAAATCATTAATGATCTCTATCTCTGATACCGTTTAAGTGCTCGATATAAAATTTGATAAACATCATCGATGCAGCAAGAGACTTATGATGAATGACAGAACTGGTTTCTCTGATTGGGTGGAAATCTTGGTGGCCATCTTTAATTTATGCAAAATCTTTAATGATATATATCTCGGATACCATTTAAGTGTTCTATATGAAACTTGGTATACAGCATCGATGTATCAAGACACTCGCAATGAAGATCAGTTCCTCTGAATGACCGGAAGGATAGGCGGCCATCTTTAATTTATGCAAAATCATTAATGATCTCTCTCTGATACCGTTCAAGTGCTCGATGTAAAATTTGATATACATCATCAGTGCATCAAGAAACTTACGATGAATGACAGAACTGGTTTCTCTGATTGGGCGGACTTTCTACATCACTAAGGAGCCACTGTTCAGCGACTAATGTTGTCATACTTGGAGACTTCAACAATGACTTCGCTGTCGACTCGGCTGAAACAACCAAGATAAACGACTTCTTCCAAGAGCATCCATGGGCTCTTTCCCTTAATCCACACCCCAACCACAGATCTTAGGACAACCATTGACCAGATTTTCACCAATTTCAAACTCACAGATATACAATTTGGTGTCCATGAAAGATATTATTCATATCACAAGGCTGTTTGGATTGCCATCCCCCCATCCTCATCCTCTGCTTGATCACAGATGGAAAGAGACAGAAAATCAACTGGTACACAGGGATTCATACAGTTATTGCTATCAAAGACTTTTATTATTGTTTAGATTATTATTAGGGTTCAAAGCCAAAATGGCTTTAAGCCTTTTGTTTTTGTTCAGAATATTTCTGTTCTTCCGCCATATTTTTCGCACATGCTATGTCAAAATATTTATTATAATCCTTCAATGCATCTAACATCCCACACTGAATCTATCATATTGTAATCTTTTACAAGCCACTGCTAAAGCATCTTCTGCATTCAACCAAATCTTTCAGGCTTTTACATATGCATTTTTCATTCATTGTGTACCAATATACACTGACTAAAACTGTCTGGCTGAGGGGTTGTTGCACCTTTTAGGTGCTGCCTCATGTTATATATACAAATATAATTTTCTTAAGTCTGAGGTGTCAATGCACCTTTCAGGTACCACATCATGTTTTATAAAGTTTTCACTGCTGGATTTGCAAGATTTATTGCAAAAATGGACCTGTCATATACATTTAGTGATTTACAAAAATGTATAAATTACCGTACATGAAAAATTTATTATTTTCTTTTGTCAGGAAAAGAGATCGTCCCTCCAGTGCCCCACTCTCTAGGTTAAAAAGGAACAAAAAGTCTGTCTCTATTGATTGTGTAGACATTCCAACTCACCCTCGAGCTATCGGCAGATTGTTGGAGCTCCGCCCTGATGGGACACAGACTGTTGAGCTCATCCGGCCTCCACATGGGCCATTTGGGATTTACATTGGTAGGGCCACAGCACAGTATAACTACAGTAAGTATGGGATGTATTCAGGGAGAGTACACAGAGACTTGCTGAATAAAACCGGTTAATGTGTTTTCTTCAGAGTCTCATCAGTTTAGACAATGATCAGGCGAGAGGAAAATACCTCTCTAAAATGAAGGCAAAAAAGGTCATGTTTGCCCTATAATTTAAAGTCAAGATCATATCGAACTAAGAGACATCCACCATACATGACCAGGGACATCTGCTTCAGATGATATTAAAAAAATAAATATATTTCATCGATGTCATTTGCACACTTATAGATGACAGGTTTTGTTCTCTATTAAAACTATATACATTTTCATTGGAAAATTACTGTTACGACTTGTAACAATAGATAAGCTCAGTCGCCTAAAGATTTTGGAGTTATTGGAAATAAATCAGAAGTTATTGAGCAAAAACGACCTTTTTTATCCCCATTTTAGAGGGGTACACTAGTTCTCTCTAGATTGCTGGTAGTGAAATTAGCTGCTCGTCATGTGAAATGGTCTCCCTTGGTAATAGATAGAGGGCGCTGTTCGCTCCTGATAGCCAACGAGAGTAGCTGGCCTTCTTAGGTGAAGCAGTTAGAAGATATACAGGATAGTGAGTTTTTGGGAGGCTATAGCTCTTCAGAGAATAACTAAACACCTAAGTTCCCTAATGGCGAAAACATTGTGACCAGAGCGGTATGGTACCATAGTGGTGACTACATTGTCTCCATAACGGTACAGGAGCGAGTTCAACCAACTGAACAACGGACAGCTCTGGTACCACCACGGTACTTTTACGGTGAAGACATAGTCACCATGGTCACTGGAATGATACCATACCGATGTGGGAACTTAGGTGTGTACGTGTAGCAGGCAGGCTTGTCTGTTGTAACGGCATAAATTGATATGGACGTTTAGGTACAACAATTTCTAACCTCACCATCTAAAATTATGGACTTTTTACCCCTCGGCCGAAAGGGTATTGTTGTCGTCATGTACGTCCGTCCGTCACACCTTTATCATTACCAAGATGTCTTTAGAGCGACTTACCCGCACATCCAGCAGCTCGTGACCCAGAACCCTATGGAATCTGGACCCGATTGGGTGGAACTTTGGCGGCCATCTTTAATTTATGCAAAATCATTAATCTTGTGTATCTCCGGTACCATTTTGCTGTTCAGTGTGAAACTTGAATATAGATTATCGATACATCAAGAAACTTTAAAGGAATGACCAAACCAGTTCCCTGATTCGGAGGAAACTTTGGTGGCCATCTTTAATTTATGCAAAATCTTTAATGATGTATATCTCTGATACCATTTAAGTGTTCTATGCGAAACTTGGTATACAGCATCGATGTATCAAGAGCCTTGCAATGAATAACCACATCAGTTCCTCTGAGTGGCGGGAAAGATGGGTGGCCATCTTTAATTTATGCAAAATCATTAATTATCTCTATCTCTGATAACGTTCAAGTGCTCGATGTAAAATTTGGTATACAGCATCGATGTAACAAGAGACATGCAATGAATAACCACATCAGTTCCTCTGAGTGACGGGAAAGATGGGTGGCCATCTTTAATTTATGCAAAATCATTAATTATCTCTATCTCTGATAACGTTCAAGTGCTCGATGTAAAATTTGGTATACATCATCGATGCATCAAGAGACTTACGATAAATGACAGTTCTGGTTTGTCTGATTGGGCGGAAAGCTTGGTGGCCATCTTTAATTTATGCAAAATCTTTAATGATGTATATCTCTGATACCATTTCAGTGTTCTATACGAAACTTGGTGTATAGCATTGATGTATATCAAGAAACTTACAATGAATAACCTCATCAGTTGCTCGGAGTGGCGGGAAGGATGGGCCCCCTCCTCATCTAATTAGAGGGAGAACCTATAAGAATCACTTTGTCTGTCTGTCCATTCGTCCGGGCGTCTGTTCAAACTTGTCCGGATGATACCTCGGCTAGTATTTCATCAAAAGGTTCGAAACTTGCATGAAAGCTGCTGATTACCTTGCGATCTTTTCCGTCAAGTTTTTTTGTGGGGTCATTACTTTTCTCGGAGTCATGGCACTTTATCGTTAACATATATACTTGTCTGGCCCATATTTTGCTTGATATTTGGTGGCCAATTTTTTGTCTCGCACCACATAAGTGGGAGGGGACTATGGAAATTCTTTTTGTCTGTCCTTCCGTTCATCCCAAAGAGTATGGATGCAATATCTCAATAACATAGAGGGATTGAGACTTAATCTTTGGTACACTGCTGTCTTTCCCTTATCTCCCTTATTAATTGCCAAAGAACTTTTCAGAGTTATGGCCCTTTATCTTCAACATCACTATGCGATATTACTGTACATGCACTTTCTCGTCTTTCAGGTGTGTTTGTCTCGCGTTTCTCCGATGGTCATCCAGAGAAGCTGTTCGCAGGACTTCTGAGTGTGGGAGATGAAATCCTGGAGATAAACAGTGAACCACTGAATCACCTCTCCCTCGATGAAATCTATGATCTGATGGCCTCAAACAACAACATGGTGCTTCGAACTGTCCCTGTCCTAAGTCGGAAAGACCTGTAAATGATGCTCCATGTCTTTGAATGATTCACTCAAACATTCATTGTCGCTCCAATTCCAGGTGCTTATAATTTGTTCAGGTCAGAAAAAATGCATCTTGCCCTAAAAAGAAAGCCCAGGGAGGCTGGATTTGCACCGGACAATCTATCTGAAGTCAGTTCAATCATAAACTCAATTCCATTCTCCAAAATTGTATGATTTACGATTAAAATACTAGATGGTTTGACAGAAATTTTTTGATTAGTTGGCAAAATCCAGATTTTGTGGGATAACTTGTCATGGTGAACTGTCTGGCATCTTTGATCAGCCGATGGTGATATTTCGACTTTCCAAACCAATATTCACTTTTGGAGACAGTTTGACTCGAATGACATATAATAATAATAATATATACACAGCTTGACCAAACCGGATTGTCTGATAAGGTGATTCAGGACTCCCGTAAATGTGAGATAACTTGGAGAAAAATCTCATATGAAATATAGCACAGAAGAGTTCCTATCAGGTCTAGACTGGTTATCTCCCCTACAGCAGCTCAAATAGTCAAGGTGTTCACCGGTCTATTGTCGGCACCAGGAAATGTTGGGCTAGATTACCATTTCTGTATTCAACATGCCCCAAGGGACACACGATGAATTGAAAGGACAGTGTTGAAACAAATTTGGCTACAAATTATGTAAGCAAGTAAGCTGGCCTTTGGTGGAATTAAGTCTCGCAGCAACTGACAAGATATGACTGAAAAGTTCTTCGTGTATTTGCAGTTGATACACCATGGTCTTGTCATTACGATAACATTTGTCTCCTCATGCATATTGCAGATCTGAAAGGATATGTGACGTTTACATACGAAAAACTCCTTTGTCCCACTCCAAAACCTGCCACATAAGATTTTTACTTGAAGTTTACATACTGAAATATCCCCTTTGGAAAAACTGACATGTTCAGTTGCATAAAAATGAAGATATGACTGATCAAAATGTGAACCCAGGCTCCTTTTGGTAGGTATTTTCATGATGGGTTTTCTCCTGTAGCAAAAATATGACACCTCAAACCAAAACCATTCGTGGTTCTTTCCAATAAATAAACTTCCTAATATATTGTGTAACAAAATTATTTTGGTTTGAGCGGTCATATTTCTGCTAAGAGAAAATCCTCACTTTAAATGCCTCAAAAATACCAAATCAGGTCGAGGAGCACATTTCAATCAATCATATTTTTATACAACGGAGCATCGCAAGTTTTTCGAGGCTGATATTTCAGTATGTAAACGTCTAGAAAAATCTGATTTGGCAGGTTTTGGATTGAAAAAAAAAAAATTCAGCTTGATTACCATCTCACACAAGGGAGTTTTTCCCTTATTGTCGTCACATATCCTTTGTTCAAGATGAAGATTTTAAAGGAGTTATATCATCTTAATAGTTATCCAGTAACTTTCCAGTTTAAGTATTATCTATGCAATTATTTTTTAAGTTTTTAATTTTACACCTCTTTATGTATATAATAATATATAACGAACCAGTCCATTTTGCCCATCACTTGCCAGTGATAAGTATATTTATGTAGGGTGAGAGAACAGAACAACTATGCAACTACATTTTTTTACCATCTTGTCTGTGTGTTTGTCCATTCAATGATGCATACAATTCAGCTTGTGTCTGGGTATCTTTTTCAATGTTGAACCTCTGCCTCAAACGTACTACAACGTACTATAATCTGACTGTTTATCTTGAAAGATGAACTGAGTTTACAAATTTACACCATACATGTTCATGCATCTGGTCATGAGCTAGAATCTTTCGGCAAGTTCAACACGAGTGAAGTTGACCTAATTTTTGTCAAATTTTTAGCAGACTTGCAGTTCACAAACCATGCTAAAAGTACATGTGTGATACTAGTCCTACCAGTTCCAGCTGTGTACTTTAAATATTGTTCACCTATCTCACCATACAGTTCATCATCATATTGTGCACTGTAACTTCACCATTCCAGTGACTGAATGAGAAAATGCTTCAAACAATGCGGAGCTCCCAACTTTTCCCATTGGTTCACTAAAAAGTCCCAGTCTGATTGCAATGAGACGTGAATGTCACTCCACTACTTGATCTGAGGATGTCGCTCCATTTATTTGTCCGAGGATGTTCAAATGTTTTTAAACAGCATAATTGTTGTGTGGGACATGTAAAACCAGTTATACATAGACATGTTAGTGGAACTGGTCATATAATTATTTACTGTGATCTTTGAAATTCTGATGAACTTTTGGATGGCTCATGCTATATATCAGCGATATTGTTTCAGATAGTGCTAAATGTTTGTGTGTAAATTAAAAGTCCAATAAACTTTGACAGATCAAAGTTAGTCAGTCTCCCAAACCATAATGCTCTTTGTGGAAATTTTTTAGCAAAACTTTTTTTCGACTATTGGACCATTCGATATTTGTTTCTTTACTATATCGAATGATCAACTGTATAGGCAGCATTTTGGTGTTCCAACTTATAACAGGTACATGTACGTATTGGGATGTCTTTTTATTTTATTGTATTCAGTAAATTCGTTGTAAATATATGTATGTATAGAATCAATTTGGTAAATGTGTAAATAGATCTTATTTGATATAAAAATTGTCATACATTATCATTGTGTTCTCTTTGGATGTTATTGACAAGTTACATGTATGTTTGAGCAGAAGAATTTAACCTCCTTCCCACTTCTATCCCTTGATGCAATGCAAGCCCCCAATATCCATGACAATTAAATGGCTGGTGGGGATCTCGACACAATTCAATTAGCCTGTCACCTCAACTTAATTCCCAACGCGACTGGCACAGTTGGAAGAGCAAGGTTTAATTTGGTGTATCGGGTTACATATAGGACTTCATGCCTTGCAGCACATGTATTTTGCATTGGCAATTGAATAAGTTTCATGTTACATAAGCGATGTTAGATTTCACATGTCAGCAGATGAATGAATACACCATGTGATTGAAATATAATAGATCATCAGGGTTTGGGACCATTCCACGAATAAATTCCAAATTATTATATGTTTATCCATACATGAGTATATGTATGTATTTGCAATTTTTTTTGCAATATGCAACAGTAATCTGTAATAGACTCCCATGGTAAAAAAAAACTGCCATCACCAGGGTGGCGACGGCCACATGAAGGCGAATGGTCCAATGGGGAAAGAATAAAACACCCAGTCATATAATATGTGATATGGTCTGACAATGCAGGCATAACAAGCAATGCAGGTGTGTACAAAGTTCACAGAGAATATGTGAAAACAATTTGGTTGACAAGAGTTTGAGAATACCAGTTTCTGAATTGTACCTGAAGGTGGATCCGAATACTCTGCTTGTGTAATATTTGGAGACAAAACCTCCTGTGTACAGTTAACAGGATTTTTGGATCCGATTGGCAGCTACATCAACCAATCCGTGTCGGAAAGAGATGATCATATCATGTGACTTTGCCGGTCAGTGAGGACAGCACCCAAAGATACTCGTGTGCAGGTACCCTTTTTCGGAAAATCGTCAGTGTCAGAATATCCAAGTATTCCTGTCCAAAAACTCCTGTGTGAACTGGGAGCCATAGATGCGAACACATTTTTACAAAAACAAAACAAGCTATATATATATAAACTCATCCGGTCATTAAAGGATAGTTTAATACCACGCAAATATATATTTCCTATATTACACATTGTAAAGAACTCGATCTGATTGTCTTTGAAACTTCGTACTATTGTAAGTTTATCAATAAGTTATTTCAAGTTCATTCCAGTTTATGACTACAGTTCAGCATGATATTGGCAAAGTGTTGGTGCAGAGAGAATTAAGGATAACTACCCCACGTGAGGTAGTTTTGTACACCCCTTGATAATTTGTCTTCCGCAGCAATAAATAATAAACATAACAATAAAAATGTATATATTTTATGAATTCACTATATAATTTACATAAGTGTTGCTCCTACCGTGTAAAAAGTACTGTGTAGTAATGACAGAATGGTGATAATAGGTGGAGCCATTTTTGCTGAAGTGTAAAAACTCTAAAAGTCCTTCGCATCAGTCACTCCATGATAGTTCTGGCATACATGATCCAGTTCAACGAGTGCCAATTAAGCATACAGATTTCAGGCTGTACCCACTGTTTCAAACCTTACACACAATGACTAAAATATCAGTCCTGAAAGTTTCCAACTACATGTACAGCTTCATTCTCTTATGACTATAATTGTAATGTTCTGATGTTCAAAATTTACTCATTCCACTCAGTGACCTGGACAAGATTGGCTTTGGGATAATACCAGTAAATCACAAATCGTACAGTTAAACTTACTCCTCACATTCTGTCTACAAGACCGTTTCAGCTATTTAATGTATACCAAGTTTCACTCTGAGTTATCTCCCTTGATGTGTTTTTGTTGGACACATCAGGGGACATAACTCTTACATTTGAACACTGACCATTTTTTTCTCATTCTTGTGCATATTATGATATGTACTCTAATAATGCTATGACTAGGGCATCCACCACACTAATGACATTAGTGACATGATACCAACACAGAACATCATGTACATGTACGTAGTTTCTCCTACATGTAGGACACAATCAAATTTATTAGGGTGACGGATCAAAATTCCAGGGGTGATTGAATAAGGAAAGTCAGATGATGATAGCGTATGAATCAATGGGGATTGCCAGCCCGAACTGACGCCAGGTGGCTACGTGTACCAAGAGGTAAATGGCGCATGCCCATGTCGTTTTTCTGGACGTCACAAAAGCAACGTCACAATGTAACGACGTTATAATTGTTCGTTTTATGACGCCACGTGTTCTTTACCTCTTGTATCACTAGCGCCGCCTAGTGTGGCTGGCGATCCCCATTCAGGGTTAGATCCAGGAATTTGAAGTCTTGTCCTTATTTGAAAACATGAAATTTCTCCGATGTCTCGCAAGAAGTCCGAAAGTCCATAATTTGCCATACATATGATAAATCATTTGACCATAGGGATTTTTTTGTTTATTCTTGCAACATTTACTATCCGTTCATGGTCAAGTTCACTTTTTACCCCTCGGCCAAATTTGGCCTAGGGGTATTGTCGTCATCATGTACGGCTGTCCGTACGTCCGTCCGTCCGTTACCGCGATATCTACAGAACCGTTTCATGCATGGCAACCAAACTTGGTACATCTATTTATCTTCACGTAAATCAGAAGCCTATCGAAAATGAGTCATCTCGGACAATATTTTGCAGAGTTATGCCCCTTTTTACAAATAAAAATCCATTTATGATTTGTTATTGTGATAATTTCAGAACCGTTCCATATACAACATCCTAACGTGATACAGTTGTTTCTCTTGACCTGAACTAGGTGCCTATCAAAAATGAGTCGTGTCGGAAAGTATTTCGCAGAGTTATGCCCCTTGTCTAATAAAATCCGTTACCGCGATATCTACAGAACCGTTTCATGCATGGCAACCAAACTTGTTACATCTATTTATCTTCACGTAAATCAGAAGCCTATCGAAAATGAGTCATCTCGGACAATATTTTGCAGAGTTATGCCCCTTTTTACAAATAAAAATCCATTTATGATTTCTTATTGTGATAATTTCAGAACCGTTCCATATACAACATCCTAACGTGATACAGTTGTTTCTCTTGACCTGAACTAGATGCCTATCGAAAATGAGTCGTGTCAGAAAGTATTTTGCAGAGTTATGTCCCTTGTCTAATAAAATCCGTTACCGCGATATCTACAGAACCGTTTCATGCATGGCAACCAAACTTGTTACATCTATTTATCTTCACGTAAATCAGAAGCCTATCGAAAATGAGACATCTCAGACAATATTTTGCAGAGTTATGCCCCTTTTTACAAATAAAAATCCATTTATGATTTGTTGTGATAATTTCAGAACCGTTCCATATACAACATCCTAACGTGATACAGTTGTTTCTCTTGACCTGAACTAGATGCCTATCGAAAATGAGTCGTGTCAGAAAGTATTTTGCAGAGTTATGCCCCTTGTCTAACAAAATCCACTAATTCCTATGTTAAGTTTGCATATTATTTCTATTATCATGTTAGTATACTATCACATTTATTTATTGATTGGATGACTGATTTATTCATTTATTCTCTTAGACAATGCAAAGAATGCTTGCAAATCTGTTTTGAAATGACATACATGTGCCATTTAGTATACATGTACTGTATTTATCTAGCCATGTGTACTGTTGTTTTGGTGAGACATCGATACAGCTCTTTCAATTTATTCAAGAAACAAATTAATTTAAGGGGAGGAAAACTTTTTTTTTTTTCAAAGAAAGTACACTTACAATATCATGGGTAAATATTTCTTCCCACAAGCCAATCAATTGGTAGAGACACCCTTATTATAATAGCTGGGGTTCAGAGCCGAGGGGTTTGGATAACGCAGCTTCATGTTGGCTGTTTCAAGTATATTTTCAGAAATAAAATCATTTGATTTTATGCAAAAATCAGTCATTTGAGTGAGTGAGTGAGTGAATAGGGTTTAACGTCGCTTTCAACATTTTTTCAGCTATATCACGACGGGGAAGGGAAGGGAGGGGAGGGGGAGAGGCAGGGGAACCTACTTGTAACAGAGCAGATCTAATGCTGCCATTTTATAGTGCTGTCCCACTGAAATATCATGCCGTAGGCAGACATGACACCCCACTCAGTCACATTATACTGACACCGAGCGAACCAGTCCTTGTTCTATCCTCTTAATGCTGAGCGTAAGCGAGGGAGCAACAAGTTCCATTTTTCAAGTCTTAGGTATGACCCGGCCTGGTCAGTCATTTGATTCTATACTTGTGTCTTTTTAACGGACGCTGTGGGACCCTAGATCTAACCCTGCCATTGGACATTCTATTGTTGCAAATCACATAATGCTGGAGTTCCGGGTGTAAAAAGTGATAGGAGCAAAACATCCTGATCTGACTGAAAGATAGTTGAAAGCGACATTAAATCCTACACACTCCTGTATTACTAATAAGCAAATTATTGAAAACTAAATTTCCAAAATCAGTCAATATGTGGCTTAAATAGATAGTTTAATAGAGACTCTTGTTATCCCTGGATTACATTGTATGTAAGTATTAAATAATGATATGAGGTATATATATATCCATACATATAGTTCATGCTTTTTTAGCCTCCTGTATATACTGGTTGATCAAGGATTCATTGATATGTAAGGGGACAGGTCCACATCTCAGCAGACTGGAGTGAAATTCCTTGATGTCAAACTTCTCTCCTGAAATCACAATAATAAAACGTGATAATTTATACAATTGTGAGAAATTGGGGAGGAAACTTAAAATGAGGTCTGAGCTCATGGAGTCTCTTAACAAAATTATTCATGACCATAACTAAAGGTGAAATGCAAAGGTTTTCATATTTTCCTTTTTATATTTTTCATGGTCCATTTCTTGATGGAAATATCAGCCTAACTACTTCATTTGGTTTTATTTGAAGTATTTTGTCTCTTGGTAGCTTTTGAAAAGCGCTTCAAAGTTGGTATCTCAAGCCAAGCCTATTTCAGGAATGAAATCCGCATCGCTTATGTACCCTTGTTTGATGCTGGTTTGTGACATCACAGACCAACTGGTCAGTCGTCAATACTTGTAACGTTAAGACTCCAGCCGGCTGGTCTGACATGATGACACAATCAAGGAAAGATAAGCGATGATGTTTTGCAAATCTGAATTCAACTGGGCTTGGCTACCAACTTTTAAAAAGATTCTAGCAGACCAAATAATTCAAATTAATCCAAGTGAAGTAGATATACTGGTATTTCTATCATTATTCAACCTATATTAAATATAAAACGGAGAATGTAAAAACTTTTGCATTTCACCTTTAAAAGTAAATTTTCTTTGACCAAACAAATTACTGACATCGATGTAAAGTACACATAGCTAGGTGCACCCAGCATTGAAAATAATCTAATATTTTAGATTGCCGGGTATGAAAACGAGTTCATTGAGCCTCAGAACATTTGGGTGGCAAGACTTTGTAGCCATATCACACAACCTCCAAAAATTGCTTGTTTTGGATACCACCAAGTCTCTCAAGTCAAGCTTGCCTGACAAGAGACAGCAAAAAGACAATATATCTACTTACCCAGTTCTTTCTCTGCATGTCGCCTTAGTTCCCAAATTTTAATTTCCCCTATCTTGTAGGCACAGGCCTGAAAAAAATACATGAATAAATCAAGCATAAGACAAAATCAAACCAATCTGATGTATCTGTTATGTCATTCAACCCGTATTCATGCTGAAATTTCAGAAATTCACTGGAATCTCTACATGTCTTCCCTGTTAGTCACTCACTTATCACAGCCCATGACATGTCTTCACTGTTAGTCACTCATCACAGCCGATGACATGTCTTCACTGTTAGTCATTCAGCAAAACCGATCACATGTCTTCACTGTTAGTCATTCATCAAAACCGATCACATGTCTTCGCTGTTAGTCACTCACTTATCACAGCCCATGACATGTCTGCACTGTTAGTCATTCAGCAAAACCGATCACGTCTTCACTGTTAGTCACTCATCAAAACCGATCACATGACTCCACTGTTAGTCACTCACTTATCACAGCCCATGACATGACTCCACTGTTAGTCATTCAGCAAAACCGATCACATGTCTCCACTGTTAGTCACTCACTTATCACAGCCGATGACATGACTCCACTGTTAGTCACTCACTATTCACAGCTGATGACATGTCTTTACTGTTTGTCACTCACTTATCACAGCCGATGACATGTCTTCACTGTTAGTCATTCAATTATCACAGCTGATGACATGTCTTCACTGTTAGTCACTCATCACAACCCAGCACATGTCTTCACTGTTAATCACTCATCACAGCCCATGACACATCTTCACTGTTAGTCACTCATCACAGCCCATGACACGTCTTCACTATTTAATAGTCACTCATCACAACCCATAACATGTCTTCATTGTTAGTCACTCACAACTCATCACATGTCTTCACTGTTAGTCACTTACTCATCACAACCATAACAGTTCTTCATTGTTAGCCACTTACTCATCACAACCCATGACATGTTTTCACAATTAGTCACTCACTCATCACAACTCATCACATGTCTTCACTGTTACTCACGCATCACAACCCATGACATGTCTTCACTGTCAATCACTCATCACAGCTCGTCACACGTCTTCACTGTTAGTCACTCACTCATCACAGCCCATGACATGTCTTCACTGTTAGTTAGTCACTCATCACATCGCATGACATGTCTTCACTGTTAGTCACTCATCACAACCCATCACATGCCCATGACAAATCTTCACTGTTTTGTCACAGCCCATGATCATGTTAGTCACTCGCTCATCACATATCTTCACTGTTAGTCACTCACATATCAAAACCCATGACATGTCTTCACCGTTAGTCACTTACTCATCCATAGCCCATGACATATCTTCACTGTTGGTCACTCACCACATGTCTTCACTGTTAGTCACTCACTCATCACAGCCCATCACATGTCTTCACTGTTAGTCACTCACACATCAAAGCCCATCACATGCCTTCACTGTTAGTCACGCAAGCATCAAAGCCCATGACATGTCTTCACTGTTAGTCACTTACTCATCACAGCCCATGACAAATCTTCACTGTTTTGTCACAGCCATTGACGAGCATTCACTGTTAGTCACTCATCACAGCCCATGAGATGTCTTCACTGTTAGTCACTCATCACAACTCATCACATGTCTTCACTCACTCATCACAACCCATGACATGTCTATGGCTGGGGAAAATGTCATTGAGGAAGATTGTGTCGCGAGGTAAAACCTTGTTGGGGCAAAAATGTTGGGATACAACTTACCTGTCCAGGCCAGGTAATGTACCTGTTGATTTCATTGTTAATGAACCATTCATCCAGGGTACTATTGTGAGATAAGTACTTCACTGCCTCCTCTCTCGACCACCTGCAACAATAATATCATTGCTATTGTGAGATAAGTACTTCACTGCTTCCTCACTTTGACCACCTGCAACAATAATATAATTGCTATTGTGAGATAAGTACTTCACTGCTTCCTCACTTTGACCACCTGCAACAATAATATAATTGCTATTGTGAGATAAGTACTTCACTGCTTCCTCTCTTTGACCACCTGCAACAATAATATAATTGCTATTGTGAGATAAGTACTTCACTGCCGCCTCTCTCGACCACCTGCAACAATAATATCATTGCTATTGTGAGATAAGTACTTCACTGCTTCCTCACTTTGACCACCTGCAACAATAATATAATTGCTATTGTGAGATAAGTACTTCACTGCCTCCTCTCTCGACCACCTGCAACAATAATATCATTGCTATTGTGAGATAAGTACTTCACTGATTCCTCACTTTGACCACCTGCAACAATAATATAATTGCTATTGTGAGATAAGTACTTCACTGCCTCCTCTCTCGACCACCTGCAACAATAATATCATTGCTATTGTGAGATAAGTACTTCACTGCTTCCTCACTTTGACCACCTGCAACAATAATATCATTGCTATTGTGAGATAAGTACTTCACTGCTTCCTCTCTTTGACCACCTGCAACAATAATATCATTGCTATTGTGAGATAATTACTTCATTGCCGCCTCTCTTGACCACCTGCAACAATAATATCATTGCTATTGTGAGATAAGTACTTCACTGCTTCCTCACTTTGACCACCTGCAACAATAATATAATTGCTATTGTGAGATAAGTACTTCACTGCCTCCTCTCTCGACCACCTGCAACAATAATATCATTGCTATTGTGAGATAAGTACTTCACTGCTTCCTCTCTTTGACCACCTGCAACAATATCATTGCTATTGTGAGATAAGTAGGACCTACTTACCCCATTGCATGCATGCCAGTGTCCACAACTAATCGAGAGGCTCGGTGGATTTCAAAACTGTATCTGCCAATCCTGAAATCCAGGTTAGAAAGTCTCATTCATAAAATTCACTGACCTAAACACAATATTCACTCCAACTCACTTTAAAACAAGTTACATGTAAAGCACATAACCAAATGGTACAGGAATATCTTTATAGCTTCCATTACCCTAAAGTTGAACTATGGTGGCAGTCACTCAGTTATGTTAACAGAGCTTCCATCCTAAATGACCTAAATCAACTATTTTCCAGGACTTTCAAGCACCTTTCGAACATTTTACAGAAATTTTTGGCATTCTCAAGACGGACACACAAATTGAAATCAAAGAGTACAAAACTCACGTCACAACTACCAATGATTGTTTCTTCCTGAGGGATCTATCTCTTGTATAAGAATTCATCCAGGGTTAGGGTTATATCTCCCCCACCGCCCCCAGTGATGCTATAGGAACAGTAAATATCCTGAACAAAAGATTTTTCTTATTTTATTTGGAAAAGACCGTGATAGTCATACATCACATGCCTACCTCTGACAACAGTCCCCTCCTGTAGAGTTAATTCCCCTGGCAGAAGGGGACTACCAGTACTGAAGAATAGTTCACTCCCATGCTACAGGATACTATCTCCTCAAAAATGCACTCGTCCAATGGGGTTCACCAGCCCGAACTGATGCCAGGTGGCTACGTGTACCAAGAGGTAATGGCGCATGCCCATGTCGTTTTTCTGGACGTCACAAAGGCAACGTCATAATGTAACGACGTTATAATTGTTCGTTTTCTGATGCTACATCTTCTTTACCTGTTGGAGCACTAGCGCCACCTGGTGTGGCTGGCGATCCCCATTTCTAATGCTAGAGTATTTCTAGCATGAGGTATAAATTACTTACATGGAGAAGTTGTCCTCGTACAGTCCCATCTCTTCTCCCAGGGCCTCCGAATACAAACCCCAGCCCTGAAAAAATATCACCCTCACATATAGGCACATTCTTTCTGATGATCAATGGTTGTACACCTTGTAAAGTGTGCAATATTTTGAGATATTTAATGCCACTTTATTAGATGAGAACTTTAGGTCCAAGTGTTTAGGGCTGTTCCATTTAAAATGGTATGGGAGGGGAGGAAGGCACTCAATATATTATTCTATGGGTCATGGGAGGAAATTCCCATCAATCCATGTTACAACATTGGGAAGGTCAATAAAATTTCTATGGGTGGTGGGGTATAATTCAGAGCTGCCTTCCACCCCTCCCATATCATTTTAAATGGAACAGCCCTTAGGCATTATGGTAAAACATCTAATAATTATATCATAGGAAGTGAAAGGACTCGGCGCTGTTTAATGAGAATTTGTCCCCCTTGAGGTGCAGTTTGGAGTGCCAAAATTAAATATCACATACGACAGAAATTGTTCAGTTAGTGTAAAATTATATTATCTTATCTTATGCTCTGAGTATGTTGTAGACCCCGGGCATCTTAAAGTAGTGGATTTGTGCAAAATTGTCTATTTTAAGGTGAAAACAGCACACTTTTCTCTCCGAAAAGATATGAAGCCAGTCGAGAACCATGATAAAATTAACCCCGAAATAATGACCATGTCAATAGTTTGATGTTGCCCAAACAGGATGGTATTGGTTCTGGACAGGCTTCATATATTTTCATGGAGAGAAAAGTGTGCTGGTTATGCTGTTATTAAAAAACTAAGACCCAGGGCATACAAAATACCCAGAGCATAAGACAAGACTTGATGCAAACTGAAAAATTTCTTTTGTACGTGATATTCCATTTTGGCACTCCAAACTGCAGCTCATGTGGGTCCAAATTAAACCATGTTTAGGCAGCAACACAACACAAATATGAGGTAATGCAAAAAGTACTTTATTAATAACAATATCTTCATTTGGCTTATTTGGGAGCCGACTCAATCCCACCAGCTGTGATTGGAATCACGACTCGAGTTGAACAGACCCTGGGGGAACCCAGGTTGCAGTGGGATTGAGCACCACTGGCAACTGAGCCGGGTCTGGCACGACTGAGTGTGATAAGGGCCAGATGTTGTGTAATAGTGTAGCTGCCCAAACCAGATTAAATAATAATATACTCAATCCATCATCAGGTCTTTTCCCGCCACGAAATCATGGGTGATCAAATTTAATGGAACAGGAATTTGACAAAATCATTCAAAATCATGTACATTGTAGATACGGTAATTCCCCTAATAATTCGATCACCGGAAGTGCAACACAAATGGCTTATATCTGAAAATATTCTTTATGGCACCATCTACAAGGTGTCACATTTTGTCATTATATGGCTTTTCTTCAGTTTGAATGAAGAATGGGAATGTTACCTATTCTCTGTGTTTGAATAACAGAGATGAAAAGTGAACTTCCTGTGATTGAATTATTAGGGGAATTACCGTAAAGATTGTTATTGTATTGATATTAGAGGGTGATGAAATTGATTAGAATGAATGCTTGAATGTCTCCAAATTTGGGATTAAATTTATTAGGGGATTTATCATAACATTAAAATGATATAATGGAATTATTTTCTCTTTTGCAGAAATTTAATATATCTTATTTGCTATTATACAAGGTCGCTTATATGCAATCCGGGTTTCCTGATATAAGTGGGGCTCACTCGCTCTTAAGACGATTTTTTGGCTGGCTTGCCTGATAATAATCTAGGTAAACCAAGTCGGTGAATCAGGGGAATACCATCTAGACGTAACGCTATGAAAACTTGGTGCGAAATGTTCGCTGATATTCTACGAGATCCCATAATGAGCCAATCACGACAATTTCTACCTTTTCTCTCTGACATGATTGACATTTAGTTGACATCTTCGCACGGCAGAATCGTTTGATATTTTCTACTCCCTAAGAAAGCCAGACTTTTGTGGGGGAGTATACTCTTTGCTCTTTACGGTTTACAACGCACACGGTTTAGAAATGATGCCATATTTGGATACTGTAGTTTCAGAATAATGTTTATTTATTAGTCCACTTGCTATTGTGTGTATTTACTGTAGGCGTGATTTTGAAATTGTTTCACCAAGCTAGCCACCTCATTGGCTAACAAATGTAGTTTCAAATTCGCACTGGATTTATATACATGTAGGGCTGAAGTCCGATATAATATTCCGTGATATTATATCTGGGTTTACTGAGATTGGCCTGATAAAGGCTCTCCCAAGAAGCACAGTGCCCGGTAACATATACAAACTTGAGCAAGAAATATTAACCCCATATGCACCTGGTTACGAGAGGACTACTCACCTCTAGATTAGCTGTATACAATGGGAATTTGGTAGGAGCAGAATAATACTTCATATCTTCTAGATACAGTCTGAACCCTGGTAAATCTGCCTGCTGGGCAAATGTGTTCACAGCCTACAATTAGAACAAGTGGGTTGACATCGTTCCAGAGAAAAAAAAAGTGAGATCAAAAACAATAATTCTAAATTCTGGTCATCACTAGTAGTGATCTCTGTCTTCTTAAGGGTGCCGAGCCCTCCTGTAGACACTTTTCCACACCCTCTAGAATTTGTCTTTATACAGCTACAAGTATGCCATATAGCTATGGTAATGTATATATTTGTTGAAACCACAGTTCTTGAGGAATCCAAATATATATGTGTGTTCACTGTAAATCTGTAGGTTTTGAAGATATTCAAATTTAAAAAAAATAATTTGAGAAAATTAGCCTTCTTTTTTAAATCGCTATTTTCAAAAAATTATTCAACTTATCGTAACTTACATCATAATTTTCTGTAGAGGACAACTCCAAGAGCAAATCTGTGTCTCAGATTTGCCAATAGTTCTCATTCTATTGACATTTAATTAAACTGCAAAGTTCAAAACTGTGAGTTGCTCAATTTTGTCAAGAAATATTCGATTAAATATCAATAGAATGAGAATTAAACCAAAATTGATAAAACTGAGACACAGATTTCCTGTTGGAGCTGTCTTCTTCAGGAAATGATGATGTAAGTTATGATTAGTTGAATAAATTAAATTTCAAATAAATTTTTCTCAAAATCCGAATATCTTCACAACCTACAGGTTTACAGCGAACAAATTTTATTTATGTGGAATCCTTAGCAAATGTGCTTTCAAGAAATATATACATTACCATACCTATGAGACATACTTTAAGCTGTATAATGACAATTTTTAGACTGTGTGCAAAGATGTGTGCAGGAGGGCTCAGTACCCTTAATGTTACGAGATAAATTCCATCCTACTATCCACAGAATTGATCATTAGGTACATTCCTTCAGTATTCCCATGTTGTTTTCATCTGGGACAGCCCCTACAATATATAAGTGTCCCAGCCTTGGGGGTATTTCAAATAGTGCTCTGGTTATTACAAGCAATTGGTGACAAATTGATGTGGTGATCCAGGACATGAATGGGTCTATTTCACTGATTTCACTGAAAAAATTGGAACTGTACGTAGAAAACTGCCTCAGGTATAGACAGACACAATTGGATGGACGGGCAGTTTGATGTGCAGAAGGGTGAAAATCTTCATCATATAATAATAATAATAAGCTTTATTTTCAGAGGGTGGACAAAAGTGTACACTCAGTCAGCTAGGTGCTGATCTTCCCTGAGGCCCTCCACAGACACACATCCTTTCATACACACACAAAGTGATTATACACAAAGTGATAGGATATCTGATTTAAAATATTTAAACAAACAAACAACAAAACATTACTATATACACATACAGGAATAACAGTTATATACAAAATAATGTCGCATCAGATCATTAATAAGTATTTAGATTTGAAACTCTGTACTGAGGAGGCACTTTGTATATCAGCTGGTAAGGAATTCCAAAGAGATGGTCCAGAATATGAAAGACTCTTTTTGAAAAGCTCTGAATGTGGGAATGGGATTATCAGCTTATCTTTACTTGATGATCTAAGAGTTCTTTCCTGTGGAACAGTTGCAGAGAAAAGCTGTCTCATGTAATTTGGGTACAGGCCATTTAACGATTTGTAGACAGTTAAAGCTTTGGTGTACACAACTATTTCGTCTACTGTCTGCCATTGTAGAATTCTGAAAAGTTCAGCTGTAGGAGTGTCTTTTGATTTGTCTAGTATGAGTCGCGCAGCAGTTTTTTGAAGCTTGTATATTCTATTCATTAACTGGTTGGAACAGTTTCCCAAAATAGACAGACAGTAGTTAATGTGGGGCATTATGTAGCCATTGTAATAAAGTAATCTAGTGTTTTGGGGCATTATTTGCTTGTGCCTCCTCAGTATACAGAGAGGAGCCTTGATATAGTTCTACATACACTATCAACATGTTCTTTCCATGAAAGATTTTTATCAATGTGGAGGCCAAGTAATTTCTGGTGCACGACATTATCTAAGTCACGATGACACACAACATTATCTAAGTCACGATGACACACGACATTATCTAAGTCACGATGACACACGACATCTAAGTCACGATGACACACGACATTATCTAAGCCACGATGACACACGACATTATCTAAGTCACGATGACACACGACATTATCTAAGTCACGATGACACACGACATTATCTAAGTCACGATGACACACAACATTATCTAAGTCACGATGACACACGACATTATCTAAGTCACGATGACACACGACATCTAAGTCACGATGACACACGACATTATCTAAGCCACGATGACACACGACATTATCTAAGTCACGATGACACACAACATTATCTAAGTCACAATGACACACGACATTATCTAAGTCACGATGACACACAACATTATCTAAGTCACGATGACACACGACATTATCTAAGTCACGATGACACACGACATTATCTAAGTCACGATGACACACGACATTATCTAAGTCACGATGACATGATTTTGGTGGGCATATAAAAATGGGTACATGTGTCATCGTGACTTTCAAACTACTGATAAAACACAGGAAGGAAGCAATCAGAGATTGCTAAATTGTATGCCCCCCCCACAAACATTCTGCTTTAATCCGACACTGCCCCGCCGTTGTTCTGTTCTGTATTGGTCGGTGGAGGCCTAAATTGGATAATTATAAAAATGCTGTTTCAGTCACTTTTTTCACCATGCCTCGGATAATACATATTCGAAGTATCGGCCAACAAGTGATAATACAATGTTTTGATGCAAGATGGTCGAGAGGGCTTTCACCAAATCCCTTAAATGTGACCTGGTTATGAGACCTACATTCCTTGGAGTATATTGTGGGGAAATTATGAAGCGATCAGTGAACTTTGAATTTTGCACCCAATTCACCCTTTTTGGGGCATACTTTGGGACCTATGTGGTCTGCTTTTGAATGTAGAATAACATGTATATAGCCGTTTTGCCAGTCCAAATCGGTTAAGGACTGAGATCCAGCCTGGACAAATATATATATATCCCATTCACTCCGGTTTGATGAACAAAGGGCCATAACTCTTGAAAACATAACCGAAAGGAGAGAAACTTCACGTTACACAACTATGGGGCATTGACCACATATCATGCAAATTTCATACTTGTCCATACAGTATTAACCGAGATCCAGCCCTGACAAGTCCTAATTCACAAAGATTTCAAGACCAAAGGGCCATAACTCTTGAAAATATACGCGAAATGCAGAGAAACTTCACGCTGCACAACTACAGGACACTAGCCACATTTCATGCAAATTTCATAATTGTCCATACAATATTAACAAAGATCCAGCCTGGACAAGTCCCAATTCACAGAGATTTCAGGAACAAAGGGCCATAACTCTTGAAAATATAAGCGAAACGTGGAGAAACTTTACGCTGCACAAGTATGGGGCACTGACCACATATCATGCAAATTTCATAATAACACAGCATTACCAGTGCGAACATATGGCTCCTTGCCAAACCTTGGCATAATGTCACAAGGGTAATGATTGAATTTTGCCAGGGGATAATGATGTCATTTCTCACCTTTTGCAGCTAAAGAGTTGGAGCTCAGTATCCCTATGGGTCACAAGTAGAGCAACTTCGACCCAGTGACCCAGAATAAAATCATCATCAATGCTTCTGCTCTATCACCACATGCATGTTTGGTGTTAGTTTGGTGCTTGAAGGCAGTCATTTTTGAGCTATGGATGGTAACCAGTAATTGATCAAGAATTGATGCAGATTGATATGTCAGTCACACTGTCAGATTGATATGTCAGTCACACTGTCAGATTTATATGTCAGTCACACTGTCAGATTTATATGTCAGTCACACTGTCAGATTGATATGTCAGTCACACTGTCAGATTGATATGTCAGTCACACTGTCAGATTGATATGTCTGTCACACTGTCAGATTGATATGTCTGTCACACTGTCAGATTGATATGTCAGTCACACTGTCAGATTGATATGTCAGTCACACTGTCAGATTGATATGTCAGTCACACTGTCCGATTGATAGGTCAGTCACACTGTCAGATTGATATGTCAGTCACACTGTCAGATTGATATGTCAGTCACACTGTCAGATTGATATGTCAGTCACACTGTCAGATTGATGTCAGTCACACTGTCAGATTGATATGTCAGTCACACTGTCAGATTGATATGTCAGTCACACTGTCAGATTATTATGTCAGTCACACTGTCAGATTGATATGTCAGTCACACTGTCAGATTATTATGTCAGTCACACTGTCAGATTGATATGTCAGTCACACTGTCAGATTGATATGTCAGTCACACTGTCAGATTGATATGTCAGTCACACTGTCAGATTGATATGTCAGTCACACTGTCAGATTGATATGTCAGTCACACTGTCAGATTGATATGTCAGTCACACTGTCCGATTTCTGTCTTCTGTTCTCCAACTACATGTAAACATCCACAGGCACTGTTGAGTAAGTAAGTAGGATTCAACGTCATTTTCAACTATGTTTCAGTCATATCACAAAGGTGCCTACATATGTGCAAGAACATGAGAGTGTCTACAGTTTCTATTATACTGGACACTGATCAGATCAGCCAGTACAGCACCCGGTCACCCATCCAAGTATTGACCGGATTCAACATTGATTAACTTCAGTGATCCGGTGTACCCAGGCACTGTTGTGTTATCATGGTAACAAGAAATCAGAAGGGTGAAGAGGTGGGGGGGGGGGGGCGGTATGTATATAGGGTTGGGGTTATGTATATAGGGCAGGGGGTATGTATATATAATTATAATAGCTTTATTTAAAAGAGGATGGCAATTCACACAAATGAATGGTGATTTTCAAATGGTACTGTGGCGAATTAAAACATTAAAAACAATGATTATGGATATATACAGATGAAAGGTATAAGAATATATACATGTAATGTGTAAATAGATATATCTAGACCGTGACATTGGACAGGGCATTAAAACTTTACAAACATTGATTATGAAATACAAACTTATAATGTGTAAATAGGTATAACTGGACAGCATTTAATGAGCTACATTAACTGACATGCCTGTTGGAATTTACGTGTCCAGATAGAAAGGATTTGTATATATATGTGATGATAAATTTTTCATATAGGGCGGGGGGTATGTATATACATCACGAGGAAATTTACCCCATGACAATTTGGCCAGGGGGTAAAAAATGGACTCAAATAACAGCAAATAAACCGAATTCATATTCTGGCGAACAAACTGAAATCACAAAATGAAGTTTAAGTGACCAATCCTTTGTCTTGTTTCTTGAACGTTGTCTTTTCTGTCTTCTTATCAAACTGTTATAAATGACTGCATTTGTTGGAATTTTCACCCTTAACAACATAGTTTTACTACCTGGAAATGATGACCTGGTTCTCCCTCGTGTAGACTTAGAGCCATCAGTTCAAACTTGGGACTGTCAAAAGCCAAAGAGTAACAGTAGATTAAAATAGACCAATGAACTGCCTTATTGCAGAGTTTATCATGTAATTACTGCATGCATATGTCATTAAAATCCCATTAAAATGTCATGAAAAAGGCATTAATCATGAAAATCCCATTAATTTATTAATCAGGAAATCAATAATGCCGTTAAAAAGACTTTAATTCGATATAAATTAATACAGATTCCAAGAATTAAAATGGCTTTAATTTTGGCAAAGTGAAAAATTACTGCCCATTAAATTTATTAATGGCCATTAATTTTGAGATGAAAGTCATATTAAGGGGTCAGTGAAAAGTTTAATGACTTTTTAATGCCATTAATCTGTTACCATAATTTTAATGACCTTTAATTCTATGATATTTACAGACAAATTAATGGCCTTGGATTAACTGTTTTTTAATGGTTTTTCATGGATTTCTACCCTATTAACATGATTTATATGAATGCACAAAAATGATGGGGTTTGAACAGGATTTTAACCCTAAATAATTAATGGTATTTTAATGACTTTGACTAACAGCATTTTATTATCCTGAGGAGAATGTACCTACGGAGCTCTTACAGGACAATGAAAATGTACCTAGGGATACAAGGCAGTGAAAATGTAGCTTTACGGAGCTCTTAGAAGGCAGTGAGAATGTACCCCATGGAGCGCTTACAAGACAATGAGAATGTACCTACAGAGCTCTTACTAGACAGTGAGAATGTACCTATGGAGCTCTTACAAGACAATGAGACTGTACCTACGGAGCTCTTACAAGACAGCGAGAATTTACCTTTGGAGCTCTTACAAGGCAGTGATAATGTACCTATGGAGCTCTATCAAGACAGTGAGAATGTGCCAACAGAGCTCTTACTAGACAGTGAAAATGTAGCTACAGAGCTCTTACATGACAGTGAAACTATACCTACGGAGCTCTTACAAGACAATAGCACTGAGCTCTTACATAACAGTGGAACTGTATTTATGGACCCTCTTACAAAGCAATGACAATGTACCTAGAGCTCTTACAAGACATTGAGAATGTACCTACAGTGTTCTTACAGACAGTGAGAATATATCTACAGAGCTTTTACAGACAGTGAGAATGTATCTACAGAGCTTTTACAGACAGTGAGAATGTATCTACAGAGCTCTTACAGACAGTGAGAATGTATCTACAGAGCTTTTACAGACAATGAGAATGTATCTAGAGCTCTTACAGACAGTGAGAATGTATCTAGAGCTTTTACAGACAGTGAGAATGTATCTACAGAGCTCTTACAGACAGTGAGAATGTATCTACAGAGCTCTTACAGACAGTGAGAATGTATCTACAGAGCTTTTACAGACAGTGAGAATGTATCTACAGAGCTCTTACAGACAGTGAGAATGTATCTACAGAGCGTTTACAGACAGTGAGAATGTATCTACAGAGCTCTTACAGACAGTGAGAATGTACAGAGCCTATGGAGCTCTTACAAGACAGAGAAGGTACATACCTAAGCTCCTACAAGACCACAAGACTGTACCTACAGAGCTCTTTACTAGACAGTGAAAATTTTCCCACAGAGCTCTTTTACCAGACGAGAGTGTGCCTTTGGAGTTTGAACAAGACAATAAGAATGTACAGAATTATTTTTTTCATGAGTATATTTATCTATTTTCACTGTTTAGCCAGGTACATGTGTAATGAGATATATTTGCCTGTGACATTGAAACCAACTATCTAGATTGTCTAGATTAAACCTATCTTCAAGATATAGCCCAATTTGGAAAGGGTTTTATCTCCCTTGATTACTAGGGGCATGTTGGTGCAGAGAACTTCTGTTAAGTTCAAAAGGCCTTCACAATTAATTATAGTAATTAAATGTTATATTTTTCTGGAAAATAAACTTTCCAGTTTACACGCATACAGGACCCATCAGTTCAAGTACAGAAAATATAAACAGATTAGTTTTCAAATAAATATTCCGGAAAAGTTCATCGATATATTAGTAAAAATAATTGCGGGTGCCTTTGATAAAAGTGAAACCGAGGCAAATACTTCTCGGAAGCAGCTATTCATACCTCTAACCTTAAGGAGCGACAGTTATTCAAGGGGAGATCAGATACTTTCCGGAAAGGGCTATAACCACCTTAGAGAAGATAAGCCACTGACCAAGCCTGTAGTTTAGCGGTGTTCATAGTGTAGACACCAGACCTGGACCCATCCGCAGTTCCTGCTCTGTAAAACCCTACTGGTGCATCACTCATAAAACCTGGTGCTTCTACAACACTGAAATATAACATATTACATATTAGGAAGTATTGAATTATTACATAATATGCAACCGCTGAAATTTGGCTTTCAGAAATTTCTCATTCAAAGGTAGTACTTTGTTGGTGTTACTCGTTTTTTTATGAAATAAGATTGATCCACAGCCATGTATAACAACTGAGAGAATTACTTCAGTTTATTGGTCTGTTCTGACCACTTAACATGAGAAGCACTGTTTAAGGTGGCTGCCTGGTTTTGGTAAAAAGTCATGTCACTTTTTAAAAAAAAATTGTATAACTTCGGAAGTTCATCCTTTATCAGGAATTGATATAAAAATTGGGGCAATGTGATTACTATGTAAAACACCCAATACTTGGGATATACTTGTTTTCAGAATGTTCAAAAGTCATGTCGGTTTTCTCATGTTTATTTTATATATTCCTTGGAACATGGAGTTTTTGAATAAGTCAATTTTAATGTAGGTCGCCATCTAAAAAGGGGCATGAATAGAACTTTGAAGTCACCTGCACTCACACTTTTTCCCGCCATTTTTCATTAAGTGCCAACAATGCAACATCATGACGTCGACAAATGCCACGCCAACAATGAGTTTGCCATTCGACGTCATGATGTCACAAGGGAAAATTTATCAATTGCTTACAAAACGAGTCACTGAATCATAAATTCTGTCTGTCAAAATATCTCATTCTACCCATTCACTCACAAGAGTATGAGTACAAGGGAAGTAAATTGTGCTGCGCAGAACACCAATTCTCGTTAACAGGGAGTCAGCTTAAGGCATAGACCTTTGAACAGAAGATAGGTGAATTTAGTTGAATACATTACTCCATATGTGACTCTGGAATGTCCTTGAATAGTTTAGGGAGTGCTGGTCGGATCTTCTCATAGCAGACGTGTTTGATGTAGTCTAACAGCTCTGCCTGGAGGAGAAGACAAAGGAAAGAGAGTTGGATATCTTTCTTACACTTACAGAAATTATCTTATAGAACAGTTTAATTGGTCCAGCATCCTTCCTGATTGGTTACATTCCTTGATACAGAGAGTAAACCAACCAATCACAAAGGTTAAAATATCCTTTGATAAAAGAGGAATATGCAGACTGATGAAATGAAACTTAGACTGATCGTAAACCCTCAAGTAAAGTTTCCATCAAATGAAAGACCACTGCAAACAGTGTGAGAAAATATTTATTGTAATTTTTTACGATTTTATTACACAGAGTAAACTGCAAATAAAGTATGGTATTCTATGGTGGTCTGTTGCAAACATATATATGTCCAGTGACGTCACACTGCCTTAATACATATATTTCACACTGTGTATGCACTTTCCAATGCTCTATTCAAGCTCAAGGTGTGTACATTTTGAGTTTCAGCACAGACTCACAGTTCCAATGTGCATGTTTCACCAAAATCTGGAAGATGATAACTCGTAAGGGTCAAGTCGATTTGAATCTTTTTAATTTCCCAGATTTTGATGAAACATGCACATTGGAACATTGAGTCTGTGTTGAAAAAAAGTGTACACATCTTAAGCTTGAATAAAGCATTGGAAAGTGCATACACAGTTTGAAATATATGTATTAATGCAGTGTGACGTCACTGGACCTAAATATGATTGCAACAGACCACCATAGAATAACATACTTCATTTGCAGTTTATTCCGTGTAATAAAATTGTAAAAAATTACAATAAATATTTTCCGACACAGTTCGCCATGGTCTTTCATTTGATGGAAACTGTACTTGAGGATTTACGATCGCTTTAAAGAAATTAGAATAACATCCAGTAAATTATTAAGATGTTATGCCCATGAGGATTTAGAGATCATCATTCTAGTTCATCAGGATTGAAATCAAGGCTGGTATGGAAAGTTACCGAGACTACAAACAATGCATCAGCTTCTCACCACTTTGGTCAACACTTGAAAGCAATCAAACAATACTACCAATGATATTTATAAACCAACATCTGTCTAGAGACGAGTGGGGAAATCTGTGTATCTCTGAATAATGATTGAAATCAAGTCAGTGTTTAAAACAATGAATTTACTGGTGTTGTGAAGAAGAACTCCTTTCTGGATTTCAAACTTTTGAGAAAACCAGCAAAATCTTTGCTGTCATATCCTTCAGCTTCGATTAACTTCGCCATGGCTTCTTTGATCCTCTCCACCTCTCGGAGGCCTATTTCGTGGATCTCCTGTGGCGCCATCTTCAGGGACAGGTGGAAATCAAGACATTTTTGATAGAAGGCCTCACCGCCTGGTAAACTGCACACGCTGATGTTTGGCCTTAAGTGATTCATGTAGACCTAGAATGAATCAAAAAACACGATACATGTATAAAACTTTACTTTGAATCTGAAGACCTTTTAATTATCAAATTCCTACATTAAAGAGTCACTATTTTCTCTACATGTGCAAGGCTGTATTTCCCTTGCATGGTTTGCAGGCAAACTATAAAATCTTCATGAAAACAGTAATAATTTTGGTGTATGTCTGAATTGGACAGAAACATGAATGAGAAATCTTGGCAGAACTGAAATACATAATACCGTACTCCTGAAAACGACTTTGAAATCAATTTGGCCTAAAAAAAAAAGGGGCATACTTGTCAGTGATAAGGATTTTATGCATGCATAAGTGAATATGATTTAATGTTGCTTTCAACACTACACATCAAATATCTATTTCTATTTTCTACAGCAATTGCAATATGGTCAGACACTTCACAGTTTACCATAACAAGCAAAAGATATGTTGCAGAACTGTCTAATTACTATCTACTAATGCTACCATTTTGGCTTCCATTTTTAGGTCTGAAGTAAGTGAATTATCAACCTTACCATTATTGTGTACAAAATGTTGGCTTACTTACATCACGAATATACTCCTTAAATTTTTGTGATGCCGGAATGACCTTTGCTCCTATAAGTTTTTTGGCTTCCACTTTGAACTTCTCACTGAAACAGATATATGAGAATATTAAGCATAGAAACCTTCAAACCTGCATCTTAACAGGTCTCAACTATCTCGCCTGGTAGCCCTAGACTGGTGAAATGGCTAGTGAATTATTTACCTTTGGCTGGTGAACAATTCAGACCTTGGTCATTTCTTTTAAAATAATTGTCCATTTGTACTCACTTCAATCACCATATTAAAAATTTAACTTATGCTCTTGTTTTATTCTCCGATACAAATAATTAAACCAATAACATATGACAATGAATACAACAAGTCTTACAAGGTTTTTTCACCCATGTTGCTGGGCCGTTTCTTGAAAGGTGCCAGGAACCTGGATACCTCATCATTCTCTGTTTCCAGGGTTTCAAACTGTTTAATCACTCCTGTCTGGTAGTCATGGTAGTTTTGGGGGAAACATCATTACATCATGTAACAAAAAATATATCATGATGTAAAATAAGAATAGCAATGCAGGTTTTTTTTATAGGAAACAAGAAAATTAAACAGTGATTAATGACAGACATTTTCAGGTTATTTGTTTAAAAAACACACGCGAGAAAATATCTGGACAAATTTTCCAATTTCCACTTCAATTCTTAGACAACAAAAATTCTCCGGTGCATCAACAGGTGCATTGACACGCGAATCTCTATGTAATTTTGTGGCTCGTAATCTCCCTCTCCATCCTATTACTTACAGCATTGGGCAGAATTTTAACTATTAATAACCAGTGTAAATATACATCAAAATATTCTACTATTCCAAGAAAAGACCATTAAGCTTACACTGATGATAATTTTTGCAATTTTAAGTAAAAAATAGTCCAGTTATCGCTGATTAACATATTTTCCACACAGAAGCCCAGGTTAAAGGTGAAATGCAAAGGCTTTTAAATTCTCCGTTTTACATTCAATATAGGTTGAATAATGATAGAAATACCAGTATAACTACTTCACTTGGATTAATTTGAATTATCTTGTCTGCTAGAATCTTTTGAAAAGTTGATACCCCTAGCCCAGCTGAATTCAGATTTGCAAAACGTCATCGCTTATCTTTCCTTGATTGTGACGTCACGTCAGACCAGCCGCCCGGAGACTGAACGTTACAAGCATATACTGACGACCGGCCAGGTGGTCTGATGTGACGTCACAAACCAGCATCAAACAGGGGCAGATAAGCGATGCAGATTTCATTTCTGAAATCGGCGGACTCGAGATACCAACTTCGAAGCACTTTTCAAAAGCTACCAGGAGATCAAATACTTCAAATAAAACCAAATCAAGTAGTTGGACTGATATTTCCATCATTAAATGGCCCATGAAGAATATAAAAAGGAAACTATGAAAACCTTTGCATTTCAATTTTAAGATATGGATAATACGAACCACAAATTGAAGTCGATCAATGGACCTGTTGATGCGCCGAGGCAGTTTGTCTAAGGATTAATGTGGGAAAGGCTGATTGTCAGTCAGCAGCTTCTTTCCACAAACCGTGGGTCATAAACTTCATCTTTCTATTGCTTTATTTATGCAGCAACACAACATACATGTAGACTGCCATAATAATAATTATCAAATCTTGGGCGTCACCGAACTCATTTGACGTAATCCGAATGGCCTTATGTGGCATTCATCTGAAAATGGCAGGAAGTTATATTCCAGGGAGATAACTCATATTTTTCTATCCTCCATCATAACTTAAGTGTTCATGTGTGCAATGAAAGGGAGACTACCTACTGCGATGCAGTGGGGATCGCCAGTCACACTAGGCGGCGCTAGTGCTCCAACAGGTAAAGAAGACGTGGCGTCATAAAACGAACATTCATGACGTCATTACATTAGGATGTTGCCTTTGTGACGTCCAGAAAAATGACATGGACATGCGCCATTTACCTTTTGGTACACGTAGCCACCTGGCGTCAGTTCGAGCTGGCGAACCCCATTTGGCATACGCGCTATAATGCGTGACATTATGAGCCTCAACAAGGGCGAGGAAAGTAATGTTATTATTACAGGTGTACTAAACAAGACACTTTTGGTTACCATGGAAACTTGGTGATTGGTTAAACCATCCTGAACAGCTTTCTCCATAACAGCCTGGGTGTCGGTACACTGTCAAATATAAAAGTCATTCAAATGTAAGACTAGACCAGACTATCTACAATGTACATAATGCATCAATTGGAAATTTACAAACTGAACAGTAGACGAAGTGATGAATTTAATCATGTTATGTGAAGCTCACACAATGAGGACTTGAGATATTCACTTTTTGATGATTTAAGCAGCGATATTCAGAAGTATATCATGCTTGTAAAATATTTCTACATTTCAGCAATGCAACTCATATAAATCCATCAGAATATTCGCTGAAGTTGTACTTTTGAGTTTTAAAAGGTTTGCTTGGAAGTAGAACTCGAACCAGCATATTGTATCCTGGTTCACCAATGTATCACATGCACACACCTTATACATTATTGCAAATGGTTTGACAGTAAATTATGCATGCATGGAATACAGTGTTGTGTGACGATGCACAGTGTTTATCAGAAATTTAACACTACTTTTGATACAATTCAAGAACATGGGAGATAGAGTGGAGGTATGTTTGGATACTTTTATTCAACAGGCGACGTTAAATTTGTTAGAATGTATCCTCTCCTATAGATTTCATTCTATACCACTGGGGGTAAAACAATGATCAAAGAGACATGATTCTTTAGTTAGAAGCCTTGAAGTGTAACTGTGGCACTTTTGCAAGTTTACGTCACATTCAAGATAAGCTTCTAAATTATAGGATTAATATCCGGCTTCTTGTTATGATTGAAATTCTAACAGTTTCAATGGTATTGATGTTATTTTAGAGCCCAGCATTACAAATATGTGGACTTGTGATGTTATTATGAAGCGATTAATCACATCACATCACTACATCGTCACAAATCTATTACGTTCTATGCATTTTCATGACTTCCTGCAAACAGTGCAGAACGCTTGAACTATGACGTCGTTGACATCATCTTTGACGTCAAAAGGGGCCACGAAAAACTTCTCATAGTAGAAAGTTGTTTTTGAATGCTATATGAGACAGAATGTGAGAGATTTTTTTTTTAATTCTCTATTACATTTTATTATTCACATCAATATCTTGAATATGACATACAGTTACACAAGTATACAGTTACACTTTAAGGTGGATGTTTCACCCTTCTTGGAAAGTCGTGTAATCTGCGGAGGTATTTCTCGTAGTCCTGGGCGGTCTCAAATTTCATCCAGTCCACGATATCATAACTGTCCACATGAATTCCCTCCATGTAATTGATAGGGAATAAATATCTGAAATAATAAATCAAACTAATTTATGCTATATGTACTGTTATTTTTATGAAGTCACACTGCCCTGAGTAATCAGAAAGGTTTTTTTTATAACATTCCTTACTTCTGGCTATATGATTATAGTTTTACAGTCAACTGTTAAGGATACTGAGCCCTCCTGTAGACACTTTTACACATCCTCTAGAATTTGTCTTTATACAGCTAAAATTATGGTAATGTAAATATTTGTTGAAAGCGCATTTCTTGAGGATTCCAAATATATAAATGTGTTCACTGTAAATCTGTAGGTTTTGAAGATATTTGAAATTAAAAAAAACTATTTAAAAAAAATAGTCTTCTTTTATATTTGGAATCCATAGGAAATGTGCTTTCAAGAAATATATACATTACCATAGCTATGAGACATAAATTTAGAGCTGTAATGACAATTTTTAGAGGGTGTGTAAAAGTGTCGGCAGGAGGGCTCATTACCCGGTACCCTTAAGCGAACATGGAATAATGTAAGATATTTACATCCTTCAACCCTTCCTGGCCTGGTACGGTAAGACTTCCCATAAATTATTTTGTGAGTTCTAATCAGAATCGGATACGTGAAAAGGACTGAATGATGAACAAGAGCCTTATGGGCTCCAGTATATGCTTAACTCCTGATAATACTTCAAAACATATTGCAGAATTTGACCTTGATGAAATAGGTCAAGGTTGGTCAACTTGAAAAAGCTTTCAATTTATCACCAGTCACATATGCAGTGAGAATTTAGAGAGCCTTGATGTAACCCTTCAACAGTTATCACCAATAGTCAAGTTTGACCCAGAAAAACTAGGTCAAGGTCAGTCATCTTCACTAGGCTTCTGACCCATCACCAGTTGCCTGCATATGTTACATGAATTTAGGAAGCCTGCATGGCTATAATCCTTCAAGAGATTTTGTATTAACAAGCCAGATGGACAGACAGACCAACGGACAGACCAAGTAGACAATATGCCAAACTTGGTAGAGGCATAAAACTCTTTTAGCATATCACACAACAATTGTCAATGATCTACTGCATTTCCAATAACAGTTAATGTAACTTTTGACCTCCAAATGAATAGGGTTCTCCTCTTTGACCCATGGGTAAGGTATACGCGAACAAGACATGACATGGAACAAGAGATATCGCACAGACAAGCAAAAGTTAATCGACAGACAGACAGACGGATAGAAATTGTGATCACAATATATGACCTCGTCTATCGACAGGCATATAAAAATGAAAGCTGAAACATTGGGACTTGAAGCATATCACCAAGAAGCATACAAGTACATGTACACTCACAACCCAAAGGGTTCAATGATTTCTCCAGTCTTAAGCCACAGTAACCTTTGACCTCTGACCTTGACCTGAATTTTTGTATGTGACACATCATCTCCACCTAATGTATCCACTCACAAATAATTGGGACTGTAGATAGAAAGCGCTCACAGATACGGACCGGACACGAAGAGACAGACGGAAACCACTTTTTCTGAGAGTTGGACAAGCAGCATAAAACTTTTCTTTGGCCTATGGTAATTCCCCTAATAATTCAATAACAGGAAGTTCACTTTTCAACTCTGTTATTCAAACACAGAGAAAAAAAGTAACCTTTCCATTCTTCATTCAAACTGAAGGAAATCATATAATGACAAAATGTGACACTTTGTAGCTGGTGCCATCAAGAATATTCCCTGATACAAGCCATTCTCGCTGCATTTTCGGTTATCGAATTATTAGGGGAATTACTGTAATGGAAATAACACTTGTGATGAGGAAATATATGGAAGTTGGCAGTTGTAATAAGGTGTTGAAAGAAGGACAATAAATGTTTTTCAGGAGAATTAATAATTACCCTCTGCAGTCATAGCCATCCAAGAAAGTTTCTAATTCATCCTTGAGTAGTGTCAAGTCTAACTTGCTATCTTCCCCCAGTAAGTCTGCGTCCACATTGTTGGCCTTGGTTAGGAAAGTCTCGATGGTTCTCTAAAAATAGGTCAGTATCAAAATGGTCATGGAATATATTTTCTAGCAATTCAATATCAGTTAGACACACCATCCTTATCTACAGTTGTTCTGAATTAAAAGATTTGAGTTAAATAATTTCTTCATCACCTAAATTAAGCTAAAAAGTATTTTTCAGACAATATCTAGTAAAGTGTTAGTCCCAATCTAGGTAAACCAAGATGGTAAATCGGAGAAATACCATATCTAGTGATACCGCTATGAGAACTTTGGGTAAGCTGTTTGGCGATATTCTCTGAGATTCTATTAGCCAATCACGACAATTCTGCCTACGGTAATTCCCCTAATAATTCGATCACCGGAAGTGCAGCAAAAATGGCTCATATCTGGAAATATTCTTCATGGCACCAGCTACAAAGTGTCACATTTTATCCTTCTCTGGCTTTTCTTCAATTTGAATGAAGAATAGGAATGCTACTTTTCCTCAGTGTTTGAATAAAAGAGTTGAAAAGTCAACTTCCTGTGATTGAATTATTAGGGGAATTACCGTATTCAATATGAAACTGATTGGCATTTCCTTCACGGATATAAGCTTATACATTCTCCTCAAGAAAAGGTCTTTTGATATTCCCAGTCGCACCCAAAAAATAGCCAGACTATTTTGCGAGGGCAATCATTTAAACTTTCTGGAGAACAACATGTACCACGAACCCTGTCTAGACATGTTACCTTATTTGGATACACTTTCACTATATTTTTTTTTACTATTTTGGTTCATGTGGGCATGTGTGTAATTACAAGAGGTGTTATTTTGAAGTTGTTTCTCCCTGATTGGCTGACAGATGTACATGTAGTTTGAAATTCGCACGGGATGTATATAGCGCTGATGTAAGATATATATTCCATGATATTATATCGTAGTTTACTGAGATTGGTAAAGTCCTTCTACACTGAGTGGTGGTGGGTGAATCCGTGGTGTAATTAAGCATGATTGTTGTAGTAACTTGACTTGACGAATAGTTCAATTGTCAGTGAAAATACACATTTAATCCGGACAGAGATACGGAGCGGTGTACAAACTAGGCAGCCATTATCCACGCGGTATTAGAGAGTTCCGTAGTCAGGGGAGGTCACTCTAATTGACAGTCAGTCCCACGTTAATGAAATACCACACTCCTCCCCCTTTAAGTACTGACTTGTATGAACTTTAACTGCTGCCATGTATGCGCGACAATGATGGTTTGTGTCCTGCCCGTTAACGATTAATGTCCAACTTTCATGTCATGAACACAAACTGCAAACTGTAACTTCAAGAAATAAATTTGAATATGAAAACACTTATAGACTTAAGAGTTCCTTCTTGTTAACATGCTGAATGAATGTCTCTGGAGTGAAAATTGGCTAATGGAAAATCGTTTAAACATTAACTTCAATTATTCCAAAGTCACTGATACCCTTTCAGGTTTTCCCAAATGAATCACTATACCAGTCACTTAGTTATATAATCTCTCAGGTATTCCGGTGTTCTCCTTTCTCTCACCGGGAATCGTTGACTGGTGGTTTCGGTAGGATGGAGGATCTCGTTTTCGGTTGATGCATCAGTTGGTTCTGGTTGACTCCTTTCACTGGCTGCAGTTCCCTCACCACTGGCGGACGTCATTGTCGGCTCAGTCTCAGGAGCCCTGGCCATTGGTACTGCAACTGTAGATTCACACTCCGTTGTTGTATGCTCATTATTGTCCTCGTCTGTACGAATTCGAACATGGTCTTGATGTCGCCTCATGACCCGACCATCTTTCATCAGGATCTTGAATGACAATGGACCAGTTTTTTCCGTGATGACTCCTGGTAGCCATCGAAAGCCGCGTCCGAAATTTTCCACATACACATTATTCCCTTTTTCTAGGGAACGCGCCTTAACATGTCGATCATGCTGTTGTTTCTGTTGATCCTGTTTCTGCCACACTCTCCGGTGAACATCCGGATGGAGCAGATCGAGGCGAGATTTTGGCCGGCGATTCATCAGTAATTCAGATGGCGATGTCCCCGTTGTAGTCTGAGGTGTCAATCGATATTGGAATAGGAAACTACCTATGCGACTTTCCCAAGTTCCACCGGTCATTTTCTTCATGGCCTCCTTGAAGGTTTGCACTGCTCGCTCGACTTGACCATTTGACGCTGGGTGATAAGGCGCAGAGAAGATGTGTGAAATTCCATTTCGTCTAGTGAATTCCTTGAATTCCACACTTGTGAATGTCGCACCGTTGTCCGACACCAGTCTGTCTGGTAATCCATGAGTCGTGAACACCATTTCTAGTTTCTCTATAGTGGCCCTGGATGTGATCGTGTTCATGGGTAGGACTTCTATCCACTTTGAATAGGCATCAATCAGGATCAAAAACATCTTTCCCATAAAAGGACCTGCAAAGTCAATGTGGATTCTGGACCATGGTTGACTAGGGCACTCCCAAGGATGCAGTGGTGCTTCAGGTGGAGAATGTCGATTGGTCTGACACTGTGCACATCCCTGGACTTTACGTTCCAAATCTGTGTCTAGACCTGGCCACCATACATAGCTTCTAGCCAAGCTTTTGATCTTGTTGATTCCTGGGTGTGCGACGTGAAGATCGTCCAGCACTGTTTCCCCGACATGTTGCTGGAATTATGACGCGATTGCCCCACAAAACGCATCCATCGTGAACACTCAGTTCTGCTCGGCGAAGATGGTAAGGGTCTATGTCTTTGCTCGGGCTTTTCTGAGGCCAACCTTGTAGTACAAAGTTGAGCACCCGCGATAATACTGGGTCACGTCGAGTGAACAACTTGATCTGATCTGCTGTGAGCGGAGTTTTATCTTCCAAATGTTCAAACAGTAACACAGTCTCCCCTGGCAGTGGGACGGTTGATGGCACGGTAGGCAAGGGGAGGCGACTCAGTGCATCTGCATTGTTGTTTGCACTGCCTTCCTTGTAGATGATGGTGTACTCATAGCCCGCGAGTATCAAAGCCCAGCGCTGCAAGCGAGCTGCGGTCATTGGAGGTATAGCCTTATCTGGTCTGAATAGACCAATCAGAGGTTTGTGATCCGTAATCACGGTAAACGGTCGCCCATACAGGAATTGATGGAACTTTCGTAGTCCAAAAATTATGGAGAGTCCTTCTTTTTCCAGTTGCGAATAACCTTGTTCGGCCTTGGACAATGTACGTGACGCGAAAGTGATTGGCTTCTCTGTACCATCATCAAATATGTGGGATATCACGGCTCCAATGCCGTATGGCGAGGCATCACATGCGAGTACCAGTTTCCGGTCGGGGTTGAAATGCACCAACACACTTCTGGACTGTAGCAAGTCTTTGGAAGCTTGAAACGCTTTGTCTTCCTCTTCACCCCAGCTCCAAGGAACATCTTTGCGTAGTAAATGGTGTAATGGAGCTAGCGTGGAAGCCAAGTTGTTTAAGAACTTTGCATAATAGTTGATCAGTCCAAGATATGATTTCAGTTCAGTGACGTTCTTCGGCCGTGGAGCATTTTTGATTGCCCCAACTTTTTCCATAAGTGGGTGAATTCCCTCTTTGTCGATTTTGTGTCCCAGGAACACCACTTCGTCTGCCATGAAGATACATTTTGTGATTTTCAGACGAATGCCTGCTTCATCCAGCCTGGACAAAACCTTGTCCAAATTGGCCTTGTGGGCCGCGTCTGTGGCCCCGGTTACCAGAATGTCATCCACTCTCACAACAACGTTGTCTATACCCTGTAGGAGATTTTCCATTGTACGCTGGAAAATGCCTGGAGCCGACGAAACTCCGTATGGAAGGCGACAGTAAGAAAAAAGTCCTTTGTGGGTATTGATCGTCGTATACTGTTTGGATTCTTCTGCGAGCGTCATTTGTTGATATGCTTGGCTCATGTCCAGCTTGCTGAATTTCTTCCCCCCACCTAGGGTTGCAAACAAATCTTCAGTTTTGGGTATGGGGTAAGAGTCTAGTTTGGAGACCTGGTTCAAGGTGAGTTTATAATCCCCACATATGCGTATTGACTGGTCACTTTTCACGACAGGCACAATGGGGGTTGCCCAGTCCGAATATTGTACTGGTTCTATTGTGCCTTCTGCCTGAAGTCTCTCTAATTCTGCTTCAATTTTGTCTCTGAGTGCATATGGCACGGGTCGGGCTCTGAAGAATCTAGGCTTGGCCTGTGGGTCTACCTGAATTTTGGCCTGTACTCCTTGAAGCGTTCCTAATCCCTCTTTGAATAGGTTTGGATACCTACTCAAAATTTCCTCCACATTTGAAGGACCTACTGTGGGTGCTTCGCTTGACTGAAGTTTGAAAATTTGTGACCAGTTCAACTTGATGTGCTGTAACCAATCACGGCCCAGAAGATTGGGGCCTTCACCAGGAACCACTAATGCTGTAAGCTGCACATCCTGGCTGTCATACCGTACGGGAACATCAATGGAACCCAACACTGTTATTTCCTCTCCTGTATAGCCTCTTACTTTCACAGTAACTTCCCTGAGACTATCTGTGCCTAATTTCATGGATTTGTATGTTTTCTCAGCAATCAATGTTACTGATGCCCCAGTATCAACTTCCATGTTGATATCAGACTGTCCCACCTCCATATTTACTGTATATGGGGCTCTTGAATCGGTCGTTTTCAAACTGAAGAGGGTATATTCATCCCCTCCCTCATTTGGGCTGTCGTCAGCTTCCTCTAAGTGGTGTGCCTGCTGTGGCTTCCATTTTCCTGGAGGATGGAATTTCCTCCTCGGATTACCCCTAATCACTTGACCTGGAGCGGTCATTTTTCCCCTACTCGACTGATTTCTATTCCAACAAGCTGGAGAAATGTGACCTTTTTTATGGCAGATGTTGCAGACTGCATCGATGAAGCGACAGGAATCTGGAGAATGGTTTCTGTTACACCTATTACATCGGCTGGTTGACTCATGTTGAGTTTTATGAACTTCAAGTTTTGGCTGTGTTTGCCCTATTGTCCCCGAGTGAATAGTGGACTGGAGATCTTGGGTGTCCTTTTCTGCCGTTTCAATGGCTATTGACATCTCTAGGGCTTTCTTAAAATCCAAATTCAGTTTGGACAAAAGTGCTTTTTGAATTTTGTCATTATGTGCCCCACAAACTAGCCTATCTCTCAACATGTCATCCAGTGTGGCCCCAAAATTGCAGTGTTCAGACAGTTTACGTAATTCCGACACAAAAACAGCAATAGTCTCACCTTCTTTCCGTGTCCGTGTGTGGAATTTGAACCGCTGCACGATGGGCGAAGGCGGGGGATTGTAGTGGGCGCCAATAAGTTGTACTAAGTCAGCAAACGACTTATCTCCAGGTTTTTCAGGAGCAACCAAACTTCTGATTAGTTTATACGTTTTTCCGCCGCAAACACTTAATAGTATGGAGCGTTTGATTGCTACGTCCGTCACCGCATTTGCGATGAAATAATGTTCGACCCGCTCCATGTATTCCGTCCATGTTCCGCTGACTTCTTCGTCAAACTCCTCGATTTTCCCGTGCATTGCCATGTTGAAACTACGTGAAAGTTCGGTAACAATGTTCCACAAATCCTCGTCGCCAATTATGTAGTAACTTGACTTGACGAATAGTTCAATTGTCAGTGAAAATACACATTTAATCCGGACAGAGATACGGAGCGGTGTACAAACTAGGCAGCCATTATCCACGCGGTATTAGAGAGTTCCGTAGTCAGGGGAGGTCACTCTAATTGACAGTCAGTCCCACGTTAATGAAATACCACAATTGTATACAGTAATTATAAGGATGTGAAGATCACCTGTTTACACGGTCAATAATTTATCTCGACATATAATTTGGTGAAGACTATAGAGAAGCTTTCTCAATGAAATGGTAAGATGACTAGTTTGATATACATCATGTATGTATGTAACTGAGCATGGAATGGATTATTATTTTGGCAATGTAAATTGTAATTTGATAATTGTGTGAGAGAAGAAATATATTACTCATCAAAAATGAAATCATATGTATTGAATATACCTTTGTGTTGATGAAGTGTTCTTCAGAGACCTGGTCAAACTGATCATCGTGGTCGTGATTACCACATTGTGTGGATAACTCTGGACTGTTCTCTAACCTCCAGTCCCAGTACTCCTCACATAGCTTCTTAACACCTTCATCCCTCGACGACTTCCTGAGAGAACAAAAAATATATAATTTATACAAATATTTTGCTTTTTTGTGTAGATAACTCTGGACTGTTCTCTAACCTCCAGTCCCAGTACTCCTCGCATAGCTTCTTAACACCTTCATCCCTGGACGACTTCCTGAGAGAAAAACAATTATAATTTACACATTATTAGAAGTATTTTGCTTATTTGCAAATTTCACATTTGATGAAAATGATCTGAATTAATCTGTGAATTTGCGAAATATATATCATTAAACCGAGAACTACAGACTAACATATTGTATGCCCCTGAACTGTGTGCCAGCACTTTCTCACAAATGACTTAGCAAGTTTGACAGGAAACCTAACATGCCTTTAGACTATCACGCAACCCCAATTCGACTGTATTTGAATAGCCATAAATTTGTCTGCTTAAATTGTTATCATACCGCCTGGTACACTGTTGAACAGAGTAACAATGCCTAACTTTTACAGCTAGCCCGATTGTTAATCTTGATCTCACTGTAGACCCTGGAAGGCCGACAGACTTTTTAGGTCAAATTGCACACCTCCTTTTCACTGTGACAGCTGCACAAATCTTAACAATATACTTGTAGTCTTACTTTCCTGGACTCTTAACATAGTTGACGGTAATTTTCCTAATTATTCGGCTTCCAAATTTAATTCAAAAACAGATGATTTTTCCCCGTCGTGATTTCTCCGTCCTTAAAACGAAAATCACCCGTCAAATAAATTTGAACACTCCCGTTTTCGACACGGAGTTCGTGCTGCTCAAAGTAAAGTGAATATGAAAATTGCCAGCGAAAAGGGGTTCAAATGAGATCGTTCTGAAAAGTCAAAGTTGCTGGCTCCTTCTCACAATCTAGTAAAGTCATTCTATCCCACAACAATGTAAACACCAATATTTTCAGAACAGATAAAATAAACTGAGTCTTTGATAATTACTTTCAAAGAATAGATGTTTTTATTTTCATTGTGAATGGACAGTCCCAGAGTCTTTTAAACGAACTATGATAGAGATTATATCAAACACGGTAATATATACATCACATTGATCATGGTGAAGTGGCCTGCCATTTTGGATCTTCAGTGAAAGTCGGTGCAACATATAATTCGAACACTCACCTTTTTATGGAATTAGTTCAACAAATAATTCGAAAGTAGGCAATTTTTGGAGTGGCAAGTTTCATCATTGCATCGCGAATAAATAGGGAAATTACCATATAACATGTAGGGCCTATTGTTTATCTGAGAGTTTGTAAGAGGGGTTCTGAAAATGATACCGTCAATAACATATTTTCAGAACACTCTCCTCTCGGTTGACCAAATCATTGGCTGAGGAAGATCATGTGCTATATTTGCAGGCTGTTAACATTAAGCCTCATAGAATTCTAAAAGCTATACCTTTCATTAGGTCGAGGTAGATCAAGCACTAAGGTACATTTTTGGGTCGGTATACATTCTAAATTTGTTCAAACTAGATCTTTCCTCTATTAGGCCATGGTCACGGGATTGGTTGTTTAGCATGGCCTTGATTTTTTAAATACACATGCTAGATGCTATAATTATTCATTATTAATTATCAAATTGCAAACCTATTGTATACGAATATGAAGAAAATGAAGAAAAGAGTTACCGTACTCCTGAAAATGTAAATATTTTAATTATTTGTCCCCAAAATACAGATCTATGAGGGCTGGTCATGCTAAACAACAAATCAAGTGAGAGTGGCCTTAGTTGAGGTTTGGTAAGCCATTTCAGTGTTATTCATTTATTCCACATATGTACAAAAGTTTTAAGGCCTAAATACAGTTCTAGACTGCGGAAAACTTCCACATACATGCAAAAATTTTATATTTAAGTTTTGTACATACCCGATATGTGAAAAAGTTTTATGTAGAAATAACTGACTACGGTACATGTGTATTTGAAATATTTCCACATATAAATGTACAATATTTTTTCAATAATAGTCAACTCCGTAACATTGTTAACTTGTTCATGGATTTATGAGCTGTAAATCAGTTCACTTCTGTCCGAGTGAAAACAAAGCCTTTACAGATTTTCTAGAGCTGGGAAATGTAAAGTTCTGTGGTGTAATCGAGAACCTTGTCATTTTTCACAGACATGTACTGAGCTGTACACTACTGAATGGTACTGCACGGGAAGGCCCACCATACATGTAAGAACTGAGCTGTAACTGAACAGTTCCTGTGTGGTAACCACAGGTCAGAACTGAACTGAACATTACATGTCAGTTAGCAACAGCCTGGTTCCAAGAGGTTACTGCGCAGTAACAGGTTGGTTACTGTTCAGTTACCACATGTAAGTACTGTAGTGTTCAGTCATGTTCCATGTGGTACTGTACAGTATCCAATCAGTGCTGACCAGATATAATTATACTGAGTGGTACAGTGTGGATACTGCCATTACTGGTCTGTATTGATTGGTACTGTACCGAGGTGTACCATTCCGGGCCCTTCCTTGCGGTTACCATTCAGTTATCACATGGTACCAACATGTAGAGATTTGGCTGTGTATTCATCAGGACTGGTGTTGGCGAATAATCTATATTTATGCCATAATCAATTGGTCAGACATAACCTGGGTTGTCCAAATTATCATGAATATCTCAGACAATAGTCTGACTTTGCATAGTGAGAAGCTCGTCCCCCACAGCGCCATGAGCTTTGCCTGTTGATTTCTGGGTAGTCAATATTTATTTCTGCCTTCATGTATGCAACAACATGAGGCATGTTTTTAATGAGTAATAACTGGCATACAAACATTAAAGTGTTGTTGTGCTTACATGTATATACTGGCAAGTTTAAGCTAAAAATGTCAAGTAATTCCATGTTGAAGCATAGAGAAAAATGACCAGAGTTTGCCATGTGTCCTCAAAGTGATATATGAATATTTTGCTTTTTCGCCAACAGATGGAAAGTCTCTGCTACCAGTATGATGTGTCTCACTCTTCTGTTTTAATTTATATGCTTGGCAAACCGGGTACAGGACTAAATTTTCAAATTAAAATGGCAACCTTCAAGACAAACATAACATTGCTTCTGGTCTGGATTGCGCCCTGCACTCAAGGACTGCGCAGGTCACAAGTATGATAGCATAGCAGATTTTGATAAATTATGCTATGCTATTCGGTGTACAGAGAGGGAGCACCAGCAGCGCACGGCTGAGCAACAACTGGATAGGAAATCTACAGTTCCTTCCAAGATGGCAACTACATCACAAAATGGATCGGAGTTAGCAGAATTGAAAGGGATGATTTGCCAACTTGCTGCGAAGATTGAAAAAATGGAGTGCCAGATAGCTGACAAAATAATGAAACAGCCACCGCCTCGAGTTGGAGAGCACCAGTTACCAAGTAGGTCGGTGCCTCCGGGCAATTCAGCTGTTGAGCAGTTCCAGCATAACTGGTCAAATTATAACGCCAGTTTTGATATGGAACGAGGGCCTCAGTGCTGGACTTGTTACCAGTATGGACACCTAGCTCGTAACTGCCGAACACGAACTGATCATATGAGGAAACCACCTTTAAACGGGAAAGGACCAGTGTCGAGGGACAGGCGCTAGGTTCGTTTCGCCAAAGTCCCACTCGGACAACAAAATCATTTCCTCCTGGGCTGTTGGGCTCTGCAACTGAGGCAGCCATTTTAGTTAATGGGATTCCTGTTATGGCGCTTCTGGACACTGGGTCAACCATTTCAACCATATCAAAGAGGTTTCATCAGGAGCATCTGCTGTCTTATCCGATCAAACCCCTGGGGGACTTCGAATGCGCAGATGGAGAAAGCCTCCCGTACCATGGTTATGTCGAAGTTAACATCGAGACGAGAGGGCTATCACAGGAGCAGCCCACTCAGTGCGTGCTTCTGGTGGTTCCAGATAGCAGATACAGTAGTAGAGTTCCGGTTCTCCTTGGAACCAATTTTTTGGGTCCAGCTATGGAACATTGCCGTGATAAGGTCAGACAGAACTTCTTACAGTCGGCAAAGATACAGACTCCCTGGTATCGCGCATTCAGAAGTATTACACTGCAGGATAAGGAGTTGGACCGGAACGAAGGCAGATTAGGAATGGTGAAGTGTCAAGAGCGCTCAAAAGTACTCCTACCGCCGAACACCACTACTGTTGTCAAGGGATGTATTTATCAGGGGTTGCCCTACAGAGACACTTGTGTTATGGTCCAGTCCACTAAAAAGTCTGCACTGCCACCTAGTTTGGAGATAGCACCTGCACTATTCAGGCTACAGGGTGATGGTCATTCCGAAATTCCAGTACAGATTTCTAACTTGTCCACGCAAACGGTAGTCATTTCGCCCCGAGCTGTGTTATGTGAAACACAACCCGTCAGTATTGAGGATGTGTCACCATTTCACTGTGAGCCAGAGTCTGAGGTTCAAGAACATCCTTTGAATGAGGTCGGAATGTCGGAAAACATTACAGATGGACAACGAAAATCGCTAGAAAATCTTCTCTTGGAGTATTCAGATATATTCTCCAGCAACGACCTTGACATCGGCCACACCACTGATGTAAAACACCGAATTAATGTTGCCGAAAACGCCCCTTTCAAGCAGCGGTTTAGAAGAATTCCACCGTCAATGTTCCAGATAGTAAAGGAGCACTTGCAGCAGTTGCAGGCATGCGGCATCATTCGAAGATCTCATAGTCCATGGGCTTCGAATGTGGTGCTAGCACGAAAGAAGAATGGAGCCCTCCGCATGTGTGTCGATTACAGAGAACTGAATAGGAGAACGGTAAAAGATTCTTATGCCCTGCCCCGAGTCGATGACATGCTGGACAGGCTCGCGGGTTCCAGCTTCTTTTCGGTGCTAGACATGAAATCTGGCTATCATCAAATTGATATTGAGGAAGATGACAAGGAAAAAACTGCCTTCACAGTTGGACCATTAGGATTTTATGAATTTAACAGACTACCCTTTGGACTTGTAAACGCGCCAGCTACATACCAGCGGCAAATGGAACATCTCCTTGGCGATCTTCACCTTGATATATGTATGATTTACCTCGACGACTTGATAGTTTTTTCGCGAACTTTTGAAGGTCACATGGCACGATTAAAGAAAATCTTCCAAAGGTTGCGTGAAAGTGGAATTAAGCTTTCGCCGCAGAAATGTGACTTCTTTCGAGAGGAAGTAAAGTTGGTCGGCCATATTGTTTCCGCCGAGGGTATAAAGACTGATCCAGCCAAAACGGAGAAGGTGGTCGCATGGCCTACACCGAAGAATGCTGAAGACGTCCGACAGTTCTTGGGCTTCACTGGCTACTATAGAAAGTTTGTTAAGAACTTTTCTAGGATAGCCCGCCCATTAACCGATCTCCTACCACCTACAGTGAAGAAAAAAGGAAGAAAAAGATTGTCTTCACCATCGAGTTGGGCTTGGGGGACGGAGCAGGATGAAGCATTCGGACAGTTGAAGAACGCGCTTTCGTCACCTCCAATCCTCGGGTGTGCAGATTTCACCCTACCGTTTGAGCTGCACACAGACGCGAGTTCACGTGGTTTGGGAGCTGTCCTTTATCAGGAGAAAGACAGAAGTAAACGTGTTATTGCCTATGCTAGCAGAGATGTTAGCAAAGCCGAGAGGAACTATCCCGCTCACAAATTGGAATTCCTCGCGTTAAAGTGGGCAGTAACGGAGAAGTTCTATGACTACCTCTACAGGCAGAAATTCACTGTTTATACCGATAACAACCCTCTCACATATGTGCTTACTTCCGCCAAATTGGATGCCACAGGCCACCGCTGGCTGGCAGCATTGTCTTCATTTGATTTTAACATCATATACAGGCCTGGTCGAAATAACGCGGATGCAGATGTTTTGTCTAGACTCCCAGGTAACGAATCGACCGGTTCGACAGAATCCGAGGAGATACCTCCCGAGTCCGTCAACGCTATTTGTTGCAGCTGTCAGAATAGGAGTTATATGGAGACCTTGTGCTTTAATGTCGGAGTTGTGGATGATGAGGAAGATCCAGAGGATCTGGCAAGTATGTCTGTAAGGGACTGGAGAAAAGTGCAGACACATGATCCTGTTCTCGGTTCTATAGCTTCCTGTCTTCGACAGAATAAAGTGGCAGGTGATGACATACCTATCTCTTTCTGCAGGGAGTTTAACCATCTAGAACTGGATAAAGGAGTTATGTACCGGGTAACCAGTGTAAATGGCCAGAAAAAAAGGCAATTGCTGCTCCCAAGCAATCTCATCGACCAAGCACTTCATGGCTTACATAATGATGTTGGACACCTGGGCAGGGAACGGACACTTTCTTTGTGTAGGGACCGTTTCTATTGGCCTGGTATGACCGGTGATGTTGACCAATGGGTGAAGAAGTGCGAACGGTGCATCCGTCGAAAATGCCAACAGATGCCAGAGCACCTTTGACGAACATCAGTACCAGTCAGCCACTGGAGTTGATCTGCATTGATTTCTTGACACTAGAGGTTTCAAAAGGAAGCTACCAGAATATCCTCATTTCGACAGATCATTTTACGCGTTATGCTCAGGCGTACCCAACCAAAACTATGACT